>MU752980.1:75718-129250 GCA_026770625.1 Nicotiana glauca | reverse complement strand
GACTTCGTCCCTTAGGATGTGATAATTGGTAATTGAATGCCTTGTACGTGAGGTGACGAGCGCGTACTTGAGCTATTTGTTGAAACCCGAGTTTTTACTTAAAATACTTGAACTGGATTTCCGTCCTATTTGCTTTATCCTACTTGCTATTATAGCCTGTGCTAGTATAGAAGAGCATGTTTAATTAACCCAAATTGCATATTTGCTTAAATTGCCTTAATTGAAATTATGCGGAGCATGTTAGGCCAGAATTATTTGTTGCCTTGTAATGTTGTACTTCAATTTCTGAATATTTCTCTGATTTTTGGTTGCGCATTTATTTTGGGACTACGGGACGGTATCCCGGGAGATCCCTCTGCACTTTTATTTTGGGACGACGGGACGGTATCCCGAGAGATCCATTGGACAGTTGAGGAAAGGGCTACAGGATGGTATCCTAGGAGACCCTCGTTGGCATTCTTGTTGCAATTTAGCTGTGTTTACTCTGCATTTCTGTTCTGTCTTTGTAGTATTACTATTTCATTGAGCTGTCTTATTACACTGCTGCGTTCATTAGTTTCGTCGGATTTCTACACTGTTAATATTTTGCTGCTATATTATTTGTGCCTCAGTAGGGCCCTGACCTTTCCTCGTCACTACCCAAACGAGGTAGGCTTAGCACTTACTGAGTACCACTGTGGTGTACTCACGCCTCTTCTGCGCATGTTTTTCATGTGCAGATCTATGTACCTCTACACAGGCGCGTTATCAGTAGCTACAGGGAGCATTTCGGAGACTTGAGGTATATCTGTCGCGTCCGCAGATCGAAGAGTCTCCCTCTCACTCTACCCTTTAGTTAGCTAGATGCTATTCTGTTCTTCCTTGTTATAGACTTTCCGGATGATTAGAGCAGTGTTATATATTATTCTTAGCCTGTGTTGCCCGTGGGTTTCCGGGTCTTTGGGATGGTTTCAGAATTTAAGGTGTTAAAGTGTATGTGCCAGGCGGCAACTGTATACACACTCATGTTACTTAGCTTTTGATTATAAATTTTGTAAATGTTGTTACTCTGCAATGTGTTAGGCTTACCTAGCCGTGAAGGCTAGGTGCCGTCATGACATGTTCACAATTGGTGAACTAGGGTCGTGACAGTTGAACTCGTATCGAAACGGGTGTTCGGATTTTGTGAGTTTTTCTTGGATTCGGAGCATGGTTCCTGTTGTGGAGTTTTAAAATAAATTTTGAATTTTAATATGGAATATCAGTAATTTCATATGGAATTAATTCGTACGATTTATATTGAGTATATTGAATTATTATGGATAGATTTAAAGCTTCAGACGAATTCGCGAGGCAAAGGCTTGTTGGAATTTTGAATTGGTAGCAAAGAGAGGTAAATGTTTGGTCTAACCTTAGCTTGAGGGATTAGGAGTTGTGTCCTAATTGCTATGTGTTATTTGTTGAGGACGACATATAGGCATGGTGACGAGTATCTATACGTTGGTGTCAAGCATGCCCGTGAGTTTTATACTTTGATTAATATGATCCCGTTTCATATTGTATATGCTCTATATGATAATTTCTATTGAGGAATATGTCTTGTGGAAGTATTATTGTTAATTGAACATGATAGAGCATTGGCTCAAGTTGAGAATTGAATTGTTGAACATTGTAGAGTATTGGCTCAAGTTTAGAATTGAATTGTTGAACATTATAGAGCATTGGCTCAAGTTGAGCATTGAATTGTTGAACATTGTAGAGCATTGGATCAAGTTGTGACTGACTTACCTAATTGTATAATTTGCCTCTATTTGCTCCATACAATGTTGTTAGCCTTCCTCTAATTCTTACCTGTTACTTGGCCTTATTTGCTTTCATTGAAGCTATTGTTCTTCTTATTATTTTTTTATCTCTAAATTGCGAATTCGTCTGGGACACCGTGTATATATGCTAGGTGTCCAAATTGTACCGTATATATATGCTAGGTGTCCAAATTGTTGTGGTGGTCGGTGTAGTTATCATGTGCCTGTTATGTCTTGGTGTTTTGTTAAGGTTATTGAGCTTCTTGGTTTTCCTGTGATTCTCTTGTTGTCGTGCATTCATACTCTTGGTGGTAGAATTTCTTTGTGATTGGGTTGTTGGACTGTTTTAAGTATTCTTTGTTTTGTTGCTGTTTGTTTACTTTGGGACTACAGATAGGCATTCTGGGAGATCCCCCTGCATATATATTGATTTGGACTATAGTGCGGGATACAAAGAGATCCCCAGCACATATAATCAGAATACGGAGAGATCCCTAGAACATATATTAAGGATAGCAAGAGATCCTCAGGATACCAAGAGATCCCTAGTATATAATGAGGATACCAAGAGATCCTCGGATACCAAGTGATCCCTAGAACATATATTGAGGATACCAAGAGTTCCCTAATATATAATGAGGATACCAAGAGATCCTTGGGATTCCAAGAGATCCTTAGAACATATATTGAGGATACCAAGAGATCCCTAGTATATAATGAGGATACCAAGAGATCCTCGGATACCAAGAGATCCTTAGAACATATATTGAGGATACCAAGAGATCCTTGGGATACCAAAAGATCCTCGGGATACCGAGAGATCATCGGGATACCAAGAGATCCCTAGAACAAATATTGAGTATACCAAGAGATCCTCGAGATACCAAGATATCCCCGCACATATATTGAGGATTCTGAGAGATCCCCGAAAATGTACGTTTGGGACTACGGGACGGGATCCCGGGAGATCCACTGTCGATGTTTCTGAGTGCAAAGTGTCTAAACAAAAGAAAAGTACAGAAGGGTGTGATGAGGGCACATGATGCCAAGTGTTAGGGTTCATGTATTGAGACCCGTATTGCATGATTATGAGATGAGGGGTCACGGGTGACTTTTATATGAAGGATATCTATTTGAAAAGATTATAATCGAAGATACTTATTTACAATAACCATTTTGAAATGTCACCGGGTGACTTATATTCGAAAAAATATTTATTTTGAAGAATTATATTTGAAAGATAATTATTCGAAGGAAGTACATTCAACATATATTTTTTTGAAAAGGATTATATTCTAAGGTATATTATTTGAAAAACTAATTAGTGAAAGGCTTGCATTTGAAGGACTTGATTAATTGATTGCACTTATATTTGTTATTTGTTGAGAAACATTTATATATTGTTCTTGTTGCCTGCTATTCATATCACTGGTTGATCATTGTTGACACCATTATTATCCGCTTCCTATTATTTTGTACGCTATATTGCACAGGTTTATTTGGTAGTCTGGTCCTAGCCTCGTCACTACTTCGCCGAGGTTAGGCTAGGCACTTACCAGCACATGGGGTTGGTTGTGCTGATACTACACTCTACCCTCTTTTTCTGTAGATCCGGGTATTGTTCGCTAGTAGCTGTGCAGATTCTTGCCGAGGAGACTCAAGGTAGCCCTATTGTTGTGTTTGCACGCTTCCGAGTTACATTCTTATTTTATATTCTCACTACTGTAGTTATTTCCTTACGGTTGTGTTTAGAAATTTTTGAAAAATTCTGTAGAACTTATGACTTGTACTACCGGGTTTTGGGAATATGTTCATTAGATAAGAATTCTATTTCAGAAGAATTTTAGATGTTATTATTCATGGTTGTTATTCCGCAATTATTAGTCTTACCTAGTCCTTAAGAGTAGGTGCCATTACGAAACCCAACGAAGGGGAAATTAGGTTGTGACAAGTTGGTATCAGAGCTCTAGGTTCATAGGTGCTACAAGTCATAAACAAGTTTAGTAGAGTCATGCAGATCGGTATGGAGGCGTCTGTACTTATCTTCAAGAGGCTACAGAACTAGTAGGAAAAATTTCCACTTCATCCATTCCTTATCGTGCGTCATTTATTCAACTTGAAGCATATATCTTATGTTCTTTTGCATCCACTCATGTATGGAATTGCGCACTATGACAATGGTTTGTGATACCATAAAAAGGATTATAAGAGAGCCAGGGTTGCTCGACCATTGTTACCACATGTCGTTCAGAATCAAGGATATGGAAGTGCAGGGAAATCTTTCAATTGTGCGCATGAGGATGTAATATGTTTTGACATCTGGTTGAAAAGTACAATCTTAAGAGGTTCAATTGGTTAACTAATCATCACATGTGGATGTAGATAAAAAAATGTTGGTGGTATTAGAGACTATGTGTTTTGTATGGGATTTCTATTTAGGAAAGGGCATTTACTAGCCATCCAAGACACTGGAGGAAACAAGTTTAACCGTCACGAGGATGACATGCGCCAAATAAATGACTTGAGGCATCTTATTACCGGTGTCGTACGAGCAATAAAGGTTAGTATTGTGAATCATCAGAATGTTTCATATGGCTTCGTTCTAGGTAAGGGGAGTCCACTATCAACGATCAGATTGTGGGGTCATGTGTTATGTCAATTTTGGACTGAGATATATTTATGTAGTATTGAAAGGTTTTCCAAAACTTGTATATGATTAAGAGCTGAGATTTGAATAAGATAATGATGAGAATTGAGATATTTCCCGCGTCCTTAATAATTTTACATTTATCAGCGGGGTCATTGAAATAACTACAGTATACTTGTAGTGCTTAAGTTAATCCTAACACTCGCACGGGGAAGTCATCTTTTAATGCACCACTGATATGGGATTCCTACAATGTTTATCCGAGTTATCTGGCACAGACTCAGTAAGAGTAGTTGGACCACAGATTGGTTGTTAGGAATATGGTGATACTAGGAACATCATGAGAAATTGTTCCAAACTTGGGAGAAATCTATTCCATCAGAGCACACATGCCACGTACTCCATTATAGTTACTGCTCTACTTACACTACCAATTAGGTGTGGAGGAAAAAGAGGGTAGTTGGTGCCTAAGAGGTGGAGGCCCGACCCATTGATATATTTGCTATGGTATAGTTGAGGTCGCTATACTAGATGATGTCATCGCGAGTACGATATCGAGTTATTATAAGGTAACAATTTTCTTTACTTGATTCAATTCTGAGTATCGAGGCAAGTCCTCTTAATATCCTGCACTCATGAGTGAACCTTGCAATCTTAAAATCTACTTATGTGAATTATTTGCCCTACCGGTATAAGGGTTCATTATATGTTGTGATTTTGCTTAACGAAAATTATTTAGAAGAAGAAAGAAAGGAAATGGAAAATTTCAGTTGGCACAATGTGCATATTACTTGTGTATGGAATTGAGCACGAGATCCTCGTACTTTTATATGATGTAAAATATTTAAATCGGGCTACAAGCTGCGGTGGATGGTATATAAGGACGAGGTCCTTGTGGTGAAAAGTTTTTGTGTTTAAATTCTCCCTTTGTGAAATTAAAATTTGTACTATAGTACTTATAGGGAGTCATGCCTATTAGACTTATCTGGGAAAAAAAATCTTGTATGAATATCTTTGTGCATAATTTTCCAGATTTGTATTGTAATTATTGCGTTTTAGACTACGAGGTAAGTGCCTGAGGGATGTAAATTGTCACTCATTAATTCGGATAATAAATCATGAGATATTCATGCCTTGTTGTTAGTAAGCTGGAGGTTTGAAACGAGATTTTATTAACATGAGGTTAATTGGCGATGTTGTAATCTATTATGGACAACTATTAAGGCCAGAGACATGGTTATGGTCATACATATGATGCGTTTTATGTCAAGACATCATTGTAATAATGTCGTACTTGTAATGCGGAGATTAGTATTATTGATATATACTTTGTGGTGCTTTGTTGGGTTTTGGACATGTTGTTAGGAGTTGTTTTGGTGTTACTCTAACAGGTGGATAGTCCCAATTACAAGGGAGACTCTGCCGAAATTTCTGAAAAAAAAAATTGGGAGTTAGAAATGTTTTTGAGACATTAAGATGTGCGAAGAAAGAGATAAGTTCCGTTGTGTATTTGAGGATGAATGACCCTAAGGGGAAGAATGTAACACCATAGAAAATTTTGAAGTATTTTAGCGTTATTGAGAGTTGTTATGTGTTGAAATTATACCAATAACGTGTGTTGATTTGAAAATATTGGACCACTTTGAAAAATTTAGATAGTAAGAAATTTGGTCTTAAGTTTTACAAACATGGATAAAGGAAATAATACCAACTGAGATGGTGTTGTCGGGCTTATATCGAATGCGGTAACGTGAGATCAACCGTGAGTATATGTGTAAAAGTAAAATCATCAATTTGGCAACCTCAAAATAATTCTTAGTACGTTCGAGGACGAACATTTGTTTAAGAGGTGGAGAATGTAACGACCCGAACTGTCATTTTAAGAATTTGTGACTCGTTCAATGGCTTAAGACATCGAGAAGCTTCGTAATATGCATTATGACCCGCATGTGTGTCCGAGTTTAGTTTCCGTAAGATTCAAATTTAAATTTAAAGAAAACAAATCTCATTTTGAAGCTCAAATGAAAGAGTTGACCGGAGAGTTGCCTTTTGAGCAAATAACCTCAGAATGGATTTTTAATGATGTCAATAGCTTCGTATGGTGATTTCGGACTTAGATGTATTTCCGAATTTGGATTTGGAAGTCCATAGGACAATTCGACGCATTTTGGCGAAATAATAAAGTTCACGTGTTCTAATTATGTTATCTTATATGTGGAAGAGGTATATTACCATGATGGATACCAATTGGATGTGATAACAAGTGTATAAGGCATATTATAAGATATATGGGGTCCAAGGATAGGTCTAAGACTAAGACAAGTTGGAAAATTTCATAATAGACTAAATTTTCAAGAGAATCCACACAAGACCCTACTTTGGACGAGCATATGTATATAAGTTTTTATATGATGCACGACCTATAAAATTAAATATATCTGAGTCTAGTTTCCAAACTCTTTAAACCGTTTGTCATTTGGACATTCCTATACAAAGTTATGAGCAAATTACCAAAAGCTGGAAAAATGCAATTCTGCGGTGAAATGTGCGATCGCAGAAATAGCTATGTGAACCACAAAACCATTCTACAATCGCAAAGTGGTCGTAGAGTGAAGCAGAACAGCCCAGTTTTGGGAACCAAGTTTTGCGACGCATCTACGTCCCGCATACCCATTATGCGATGGATTCTGCGATCGCATACTTGATTTCAGAAATTAATTTCCCTATTTTCATAACCCGACCCCATTTTTATAAATAGGCTTTGGGGTTTATTTTGGGGTGATTTTATGAGTATTCTAGAGAGAGGTGAGAGCATTCTAGAAAGATATGGAGGAAACCCAACATTCAAATCATCCAATCTTGCATCAATTTTCAAGAATCAAAGAACTCAATTACAAGATCTTCATCTAAGAGGTAAAGTTCTAACCATTGCCTTCAATTTTGGGTTTGGTGTAAATAGATGGGGTATTAAGAGTATGATTGTTAGGTGTAAGAGTATTATGAATACATGTACGTACAAATAAAGCTTGTGTGAAGATTTTCGATTTCAAATAGGTAAAGATTGGGTTGAAAAGGGTAGAAATCTTCAAACATTTTAAGTGAAGATTTGATAGACAATCCGATGTCGGAATTCGATACTTTATGTATGGTTAACCTCGTATCGGAACGGGAGTTCGGATTTTGTGAGTTTTTCTTGGATTCGGAGAATGGGTCCTGTTGTGGAGTTTTAAAATAAATTTTGAATTTTAATCCGGAATATTAGTAATTTCATATGGAATTAATTCGTTCGATATATATTGAGTATATTGAATTATTATGACTAGATTTGAAGCTTCGGATGAATTTGCGAGGCAAAGGCTTGTTGGAATTCTGAATTGGTAGCAAAGCGAGGTAAGTGTTTGGTCTAACCTTAGCTTGAGGGATTAGGAGTTGTGCCCTAATTATTATGTGTTATTTGTTGAGTAAGACGTATAGGCATGGCGACGAGTATCTATACGTTGGTGTCAAGCATGCCCATGAGTCTTATACTTTGATTAATATGATCCCGTTTCATATTGTATATGCTCTATATGATAATTTCTACTGAGAAATATGTCTTGTGGAAGTATTATTGTTAATTGAACATGATAGAGCATTGGCTCAAGTTGAGAATTGAATTGTTGAACATTGTAGAGTATTGGCTCAAGTTGAGAATTGAATTGTTGAACATTATAGAGTATTGACTCAAGTTGAGCATTGAATTGTTGAACATTGGCTCAAGTTGTGATTGACTTACCTAATTGCATAATTTACCTCTATTTTCTCCACATAATGTTGCTAGCCTTCCTCAAATTCTTACATGTTACTTGGCCTTATTTGCTTTCGTTGAAGCGATTGTTCTTCTTATCGTTTTGTTATCTCTAAATTGCAAATTCCTCTTTGACCCCGTGTATATATGCTAGGTGTCCAAATTGTTGTGGTTTTCGGTTTAGTTATCACGTGCCTGTTATGTCTTGGTGTTTTGTTAATATTATTGCGCTTCTTGGTTTTCCTGTGATTCTCTTGTTGTCGTGCATTCATACTCTTGGTGGTAGAATTTTCTTGTGATTGGGTTGTTGGACTGTTTTGAGTATTCTTCGTGCTGTTGCTGTTTGTTTACTTTGGGACTATGGATATGCATTCCGGGAGATCCCCCTGCATATATATTGATTTGGATTATAGTGCGTGATACCAAGAGATCCCCGACACATATAATCGGGATACCAAGAGATCCCTAGAACATATATTAAGGATACCAAGAGATCCTCAGGATACCAAGAGATCCCTAGTATATAATAAGGATACTAAGAGATCCTCTGACACCAAGAGATCCCTAGAACATATATTGAGGATACCAAGAGATCCTCGGGATACCTAGTATATAATGAGGATACCAAGAGATCCTCGGGATACCAAGAGATCCCTAGAACATATATTGAGGATACCAAGAGATCCCTAGTATATAATGAGGATACCAAGAGATCCATAGAATATATATTGAGTATACCAAGAGATTAATGAGGATACCAAGAGATCCCTAGAATATATATTGAGGATACCAAGAGATCCTCAGGATACCAAGAGATCCCTAGAACATATATTGAGGATACCAAGAGATCCACGAGATACCAAGAGATCCACGGGATACCAAGAGATCCCCACACATATATTGAGGATACTGAGAGATCCCTGAGAATTTACGTTTGGGACTACGGGATGGGATCCCGGGAGATCCACTGTCGATGTTTCTGAGTGCCAAGTGTCTAAACAAAAGAAAAGTACAAAAGGGTGTGATGAAGGAACATGATGCCAAGTTTTAGGGTTCAAGTATTGACACCCGTATTGCATGATTATGAGTTGAGGTATCACAGGTGACTTATATTCGAAGGATATCGATTTGAAAAGATTATACTCGAAGATACTTAATTTCAATTAACTATTTTGAAATGTCACCGGGTGACTTGTATTAGAAAAATATTTATTTGGAAAAATTATATTTGAAAGATAATTATTCGAAAGAAGTACATTTGAAATATATTTTTTGGAAAGGATTATATTCTAAGGATTGTCATTTGAAAAACTTATGAGTGAAATGCTTACATTTGAAGGACTTTATTAATTGATTGCACTTGTATTTATTATTTGTTAAGAAACATTTATATATTGTTCTTGTTGCCTACTATTCATATCATTGGTTGATCACTGTTGCCACCATTATTATCCACTTCCTATTATTTTGTACGCTATATTGCACAAGTTTATTTGGTAGTCTGGTCCTAGCCTCATCACTACTTCAACGAGATTAGGCTAGGCACTTACCAACACATGGGGTCGGTTGTGCTGACACTACACTCTGCACTCTTTTGTGCAGATCCATGTATTGTTTGCTAGTAGTTGTACGGGTTCTTGCTGAGGAGACTCAAGGTGGCCCTGTTGCTGCATTCGCAGGCTTCAGAGTCACCTTATTATTTTGTATTCTCACTACTATACTTATTTCCTTACGGTTGTGTTTAGAAATTTTTGAAAAACTCTGTAGAGCTTATGCCTTGTATTATCGGGTTTTGGGAAGATGTTCATTGTATAAGAATTCTATTTCAGAAGAATTTTAGATGTTATTATTCATGGTTGCTATTCCGCAATTATTAGGCTTACCTAGTCCTTAAGACTAGTTGCCATCACGAAACCCAACAGAGGGGAAATTGGGTCGTGATATTATACCTTGAGAATAGTGAGTACTTTAGTTGTGATGCTTAGGCTTAGTTTTTGACTCTTGTAGAAGTACCTTAAATAGTATGCTCTTAACTTTTCTTAGCTGCTTTGACTCGAGTGTCTTGATAGTCCAATCTTGAATGAGTTATGTGCCATGTGGGTATGAGATTTTGTGTACCTGGTGCATTGCATTTGATGTCTAGAACTTGCCCTGTGTGTTTGCAAAGGAAAATAGTATTTTTATTCAGTCTTGGAAGTGATATATGCATTTCGTTGTTCAGCCAGTTATATGCTTTTACCACCTAATTGTGATGTATTTTGGTTAACCCGTTTGAACCTGTAATCTTGTTTCTTTGGCAACCACATTACAAGCCTTGCCCAATTGTTTGAATTGACCATCTATTTAAACCTTGTATCTCTCGTGAGAACTTGAATTATTATGAACTTTGTAGTGTGGGGTGGTTGGTTTGGCTGTTGAGTGGAACTAATGAAATAAGGAGAAAGGTGCATTATTTTGAAAAACTAAGAGCCACTTGAATTGAAAAAGAAAAAGAAATAGTTGTATTGTTATGAACAATATTCATTGATAAGTGGTAACTCTTGATGTAATTGTGCTTAAATATTTGAGAGTTGATGTATATTAATGTGAAGGTGGAATTTTGGTTTGACATAAGTGCGGGGTTTCAAATATTAAAGTATCTGTATTAAAGTGCTTAGGGAGGTGTAGTCACTCTTATATCTAAATGTATCCTACCCGTCCCATAGCTTACATTACAACCAATTAAAGTCCTACTTGATATTTAACTAAATGATCTCAATTGTTAGAGTAGCACACTACGGGCAAAGCCTATAGTCCATCTTTTGTGGCATATGAGTGTTGTTTCTTAGTGAGCAAATTCTTTCTATTTGAAGTTCCTAATTGTTCTTAAATTTTATTGTTTGTGGAACTACTCTCAATGTTTATGTGATGGCACTTGATTTATGAAGGAAAGGTAATTTAATGGACCTCTATGTTAGAGTAAGTGCGTAATTTTTCAATAATGCGTGGTACTTATGAATCAAATCTTGAGGTGAAGATGATACACTATTTTGCTTAGTCTATTTTAATTATTATTGGTATGATGAGTTAGGAGAGTTGTTTAAAAAGATCATGTCTTTATAAAGTGTTGTTTGATTGCTCGAGGAAGAGCAATGGTTTAAGTGTGGGTTGTTGATGGAAGGATATAATCCCATGTTTTAATCACTTATTACACTCTAATTTACTGCACTTTAATTGAGTTTGAGCTTTAATCGCCAGTGTTTGTACTTATTTCGTGTTTTGTGCTTTGTAGGAGAGATTCCAAGTGATGTAGATGTTATGGATCTAATTCGAGTGTTTGGAGATGTTAAGCTCAAAGGGTTAATCTAGGATCGCATTTGTGGGTCGTGAACCACATCTTGATATCAAAAAAGCAAGGAAAAAGCCAGACTCTGAGAAAACTACACTAGTGTGGCACGTGGTGCGGTGCATGGGGCGCCGCGCCTGTACTATTTTTGCTGACCGGCAAACCCCACTGCTGCCCCACCTAGCGCGATACCCCATGTGGTGTGCTTGTGCAAGTTTTTACAGACTAACAATCCTATTTTGCGCAACAAAATGTGTTTTGTCTAGTCCCGAGCATACTTAGTGTAAATACATGTGAAAACATTGTTTTTGAGACTTTTGGAACATCTTAGACCTAAGGAAGCTAAGAAGGAGGTGGAAAAGCAAAATCACATGGATTCATAATTCAATCCTCACTCAAGACAATAGTTTGGATCGTTTTATGTTCTCATTTAACGTAAACATATTTTTGATGAATTACTCCATATCTATGGAGTAGTTCTCTTTAGTGTTTGATGGATTTGGTGTATTAATATTTGTTTGTGGATATTAATTCTAGTTTTATGAAGTGAAATTGTTTTGGATGTTTTAACCATTCTATCTATATTCAGTTGTTTATGTAATCGAGAGAGGCATAACTTGTGATATCTTTGCATTATAGTTTATTGGTTGAAGTCATTAATTTTTCTTAGTAATTGAAAGTGGCTAGTTGAATTGTTGAATAAAATTAGTTAGGAGGATAATCGAGAGAGGTTCTCCTAAAGACCAATCCACTACGAATTTTTGCATATCTTCACGAGCTTAAATTGGTTCATCTTGTGAAGTTGAGACTTAATCGAGAGAGGAGTTTCCACTAAACAATTGAACTAATAACTAAGTGAATTCTAGAAACTCACTTGAACATTAGAAGTGAATTATCTAGAGTTATATCCCAAATATTTGTCTTGCACCTATCCTATCAACCATATCTTCTCCAAATTGATAACCTTCTTTCCTCATTACTTGCGTCAACTGTCATTAGCAAATAGTTTAGAATCTTAGTTAATTTTAGTTTTAATCACTCAAATCTAAATTGTTGATCATCTTGGATAGCAATATAGCTACAAACTACGATAATACTGTTTAACTTCAATCCCTGTGGATACGAAACTATATTTTACTATATTCGACTAGCGAGCATATTTAAGTTTGTGTTTTGCGCTCGTAATGCTATGCGATTGCGCAAAGGGCATCACATTCATGAAGAGGAGATGGGGTGAGACTAATTCTTAGGTATACACTTTTGCGTCTATGGCTCCATATTCGCGAAGGTCTAGAAGCAATGGGCATCGCGTTCGCGAGTGGACCCTCGCATTCGTGTAAGGGGGAAATTGGACCTGAAGCAGTTTGTGCTTCGTGAATACGAAGCAAAAGCCACGTTCGAGAAGAAGAAATATCCGGGAAGAACCATTAATTTTATAATTGAGGCTTTGAACCCATTTTTCATATTTTAAGCAGGAGACTTCGGATTTGGGTAATTCTTGAAGGGAGTTTCAAGGGATTGATTAGGGTAAGTGATTCTCACTCAGTTTTGGTTAAATTCCATGTTTTTTAATTAGTTATTTAGGGTGGGAAAATGGGGAAAATGGAAGAAAGTTCTTAGGCCAAATTTTGAGGTTTTGATCGAGGTTTTGTATCGGATTTGTGTAATTTTGGTATGAGTGCACTTGTGGTTGAATGGGTGTTCGTATTTTGTGACTTTTTCCTTATTCCAATACATTGGCCCAGATCGACTTTTTGGGATGATTTTCTAATTTCCTATTAAAGTCGTAATTTCATTATTTTGATTAGTTTCTTATAGTTATATTTGTAGTATATAATTCCTTTTAGCTAGATTTGGGCCATTAAGAGTCGGAAAGTAAAGGAAAAGGCATTCTTATTGAGTGATTAAGTTTGGTTTGAGGTAAATGACTTGTCTAACCTTGTGTGAGGGAAATCCCCCTTAGGATTTGGTATTGTTGTAACAATTTGTGATATATGAGTGTTGTGCACGCGAGGTGATGAGTGCGTACACAGGCTAAATTTTGAAATTCCGTTCTTTGCCAATTAGCTTCCTTTCTATGCCTTAATTGAGTTACTCTAGCACGTGTAGTCATCACGATTAGCCTGAGTTCACATGTCTACGTATTTCATATCTTAATTTCTATTTGTACAACATGCTTAGTCGAATTACATGCTTCCTTGATTTCCGCATTCATTCCTTAATTGTAGGATTTCCTTGCTTATAGTATCATTGTTTCATTTACTACGGGTTGATTTTCGTGATTCTTATTGAGTTGATTGTTAGGTTGTGGCACGAGGTTTCTTCCTTGTGTAGTGTGATTGGAACGAGGTTTCTTCCATGCACAGTGTTATTGGCATGAGGTTTTTTCTGTGCAGAGTTTTATTGATACGAGGTTTCTTCCGTTCGGAGTGTAATTGGCATGAGGTTTCTGCCGTACGGTTGTTGTTGTTTGCCCCAGGTTTTTGTCGTGTTGTTTTGAGATATTTAATTTTGGGACTATGAGGAGGTACCTCGATGCGCCCCTGTTGATTCCTTTTCTTGCTATGTTGTTTGTTGTTATTGTTGTTCCATAACTTGTAAGATATTCTTTAACTTGCGTGTTGTAATTATCTACCTATTTTCTTATGCTGCTGCCTTCCCATACATTCTTGCTGTTTCATTTTCCTGCTATTCCTTTTTATCATTTCACCTTCTATCTTATTTTGTATATCCCAGTGGGGTCCTGACCTAACCTTGTCACTACTCTACCGAGGTTAGGCTTAGCACATACTGAGTACCATTGTGGTGCACTCATACTACGCTTTTGCACATGTTTTTGTGCAGAGCCAGGTACATCTTATCAGCCTCGATAGTTGAGCGTTGGGATACTATTTGGAGACTTCAAGGTATATCTGCTAGCGTGCGCAGACCTCGGAGTCCCCTTCTATCCTTATTATGTTGTCTTTTCTTTATTCTCTTAGACTTTTATGTACAAAGATATTAGTACTTCCTTAGAGCTTATGGCTTGTAACTACCATGTTTTGGGAATTGTTTATACTCTAGTTGTAGATTTTACTTGTACATGCTGAGCAACAATTCTCAGTTATATATATATCTGTAGATGTTGAGGTTTAGTCGTTATTTTAGTTATTATTTCAGTTATTCCGCACTTTATTTGCCTTACGTAATCATAGAGACTAGGTGTCGTTAAGACATCTTATGGAGGAAAATTTTGATTGTGTCAAGTTGGTATCACTGCTCTAGGTTTATAATTGTTATGAGTCACAATAAGGTTTAGTAGAGTCTCGTGGATCGGTACGGAGACGTCTGTACTTATCTTCAAGAGTCTATGTAGGTGTTAAAAAAAGCTTCATTTCTTTGATTCCTTATCGTGTGAGGTCTTTTACTTTAGATTCTTAACCCCTGTCTTTGTATTCTCTCACAGATGGTGATGATACGTATATTTGGATCATATGACCAAACACTCGCCCCCTGCTAGAGCCGCAAGAGGCTAGGGCTAGGGTAGAGGCCGATGATGTCCACGTAGTGCAGCTAGAGCACCCGCACGAGCTGCTACAAAGGAGCCACCAGTAGATCTAATTGGATCGCAGGCACCTCAGACGCCTGTTACTGCACTAGCTCTTCAGGAGACCCTCTCCCAGTTTCTGAGTATGTCTAGCACTTTGGCTCAAGCAGTGTTGATACCGTTGGCTCTTGCCACATCTTAGATAGGGGAAGGAGCACAGGCTCTGACCGCCCATACCCTAGAGCAGTTGGTCCAGGTTGACCAGGTTTCAAAGGATATACTAGTGTAGCCGGTAGCTCCAGTTCGGCCCAAGGCTAAGGCAGCAGTTTCTGAGGAGGAGCAACTCAGGATCAAGAGGTGCAAGAAGTACCACCCTCTTACTTTAAGTGGCTTGGCATTAGAGGATGCCTAGGGTTTTAATGAGGAGTGCCACCGTATATTCCGTACTATGGGTGTTGCAGAGTCTAGTGGGGTTTCTTTCACTACGTTCCAGCTTAGAGGAGCGACCAATTATTGGTGGCGAGCATATAGGTTAGATAGTCCAGTCGAGGTAGCTTCACTCACTTGGACTCAGTTCTTAGATATGTTCTTGAGGAAGTATGTTCCCTGGAGTCTCAGAGATGCACACGTGGAGTTTAAGCAGTTGCGGCAGGTTTCTATGACTGTTTTAGAGTATGTGATTTGATTCAGTGATTTGTCTAGACATGCACCGGCCTTGGTTTCTACTGTTTGAGAGCGGGTGTATCGATTTATCATGGGGCTCAACTCCAGAATAAGGTTTAACGTAGCCTAGAGATGGACACTGCATACCACCAGGTAGTGGGGATTGCTAAGATATTGGAGGGAATGCTAACTCGAGAGAGAGAGGGGAGAGAGGCCAAGAGGTCTCGAGAGTCTGGCACTTATAGTGGTACTCGTGCCTCGGCTGTAGCTCGCTTGGGTAGTGGCCTTACTCTGTTCATTCAGCACTTCCAACTTCTAGCGGTACTCCGGCCACTCCTAGGCCTCAAACTCCTTATTATTCACCGCCATTATTTAGTGCATATCGTGCCCGGGGTGCTTACGGCAATCAGTCTAGCCGATCAGGCCTGAGCCAACCACAATAGCCACATCCTTGGAGAGCTTTTTTTGAGTGTGGAGACACTTGTCATATGGTGAGGGATTTCCCCATACTCAGGAGGGGTGCACCTCCATAGACTACTAAGGCACATGCGTGCTCTACCAGGTCTTCAGGATATGGTTACAAGACCAACTACCACTCCATCTGCTCAGCCAACTCGAGGTGGATGCGGGCAGGTAGAGGCCTCCCTAGAGGAGGGCCAGGCCAGGTATTATGCTCTTGTTGCTCTGATGGAGGCAGTTACATCCGACTCGGTCATTACAATTATTATGTTGGTATGTCTTTGAGATGCATTAGTATTATTTGATTCAGTATGTCATCAATTCTAATAGTGAGGGATTATCCAGATGTATTCTCGATGGATATTTCGGGCATGCCACCCGATAGAGATATCGACTTTGGAATTGATTTGTTACCAGGCGCTTAGCCCATTTCTATCCCACAATATTGTATGGCCCCAACAGAGCTAAAAGAGTTAATGGAGAAGTTGCAAGATTTGCATGATAAGGGATACATTCGGCCCAACGTGCCGCCTCAGGGTGCTCCTGTCTTGTTTGTAAAGAAGAAAGATGGCTCTATGTGAATGTATATTGATTATCACCAATTGAAGAAGGTCACAGTGAAGAACAGGTATCTATTTCCTCTATTAGATTAGCTTCATGGTGTCATGGTGTTCTCTAAGATCGACTTGAGTTGAGGCTATCATTAGTTCAAGATTCGAGAGCCATATATTCTAAAGACTACTTTCAAGACTCAGTATGGTCATTATGAGTTCCTTGTCAGCTCTTTTGGACTGATCAATGCCCCAGCAACCTTCATATCATTTATGAACAGTGTATTTGAGCATTATCTTGACTCGTTCATCATTCTGTTTATTGACGACATTTTGGTGTACTCTCGGAGCCGGGAGGATCATGAGAAACACCTGAGGACTATGCTTCAGACCTTGAGGGAAAAGAAGTTACATGAGAAACTTTCAAAGTGTGTAGCTAGATTCAGTGGAATTTTTGGGTGATGTAGTATCGAGTGAGTAGATCAAGGTAGATCCGAAGAAGATTGAAGCAGTGCAGAGTTGGCCCAAATCGTCCTCAGCTACAGAGATCTAGAGTTTTCTTTGTTTGGCGGGGTATTACTGTTGATTTGTAGAGGGTTTCTCGTCTGTTGCTGCACCTACTACCAAATTGACCCAGAAAGGTGCTCCGTTCAGGTAGATCAAGGACTGTGAGGAGAGCTTTCAAAAGATCAAGACAATTTTGACTACAACTGTAGTGTTGGTATTGCCTACTAGTTTAGGGTCCTATACAATATGTTGTGATGCATCGTGCATTGGTTTCGGCGCGGTGATGATGCAGGATGGTTGGGTAATTGCCTACGTGTCTAGATAGTTGAAGGTGCATGAGAAAGATATCCTATCCACGACCTCGAGTTAGCAACCATTGTTCATGACTTGAAGATCTTGCGACACTATTTGTACGATGTCCATTGTAAGGTCTACACTAATCACTAGAGCCTACAAAATCTGTTTAACAGAAGGATCATAACTTGTGGCAGCGAAAGTGGTTGGAGTTGCTTAAGGACTATGACATCACCATTCTTTATCATCCTTGGAAGGCCAATATGGTGGCCGATGCCTTGGGTCGCAATCTTAGCATATCTACCGGTAGCAGAGAGGCCATTATCCTTGGATGTTTAGGCCTTAGACAACCAGTTTGTCTAATTGGATATTTCCGAGTAGAGCCGAGTTTTGGCTTGTGTGGTTTATTAGTTTCTCTTTATAATTGTACCATAGAGTATCAGTATGATGACCCCCATCTGCTTGTCCTCAAGGACCTAGTTCAGCACGACGATGCCAACGAAGTGTCTATTGGAGAGGATGGTGTGTTACAGATGTAAGGCGGTCTATGTATGCCCAATGTACATGTCTAGCGTGAGTTGATTCTCATAGAGGCTCACAGTTCATTATACTCCATTCATCCAAGTGCCGTAAGATGTATTAGGAATTGAGGCAGCACTATGGGTGGAGGCAGATGAACAAGGACATAGTGGAATATGTAGCTTGGTGCTTAAATTATCAGTAGGTGAAGTATCAACATCAGCGGTCGGGTGGATTGCTTCAGAAGTTAGGCATTTTAGAGTGGAAATAGGAGCGGATAACTATGGATTTTATCATTGGGCTCCCACAGACTCGGAGGCAATTCGATGTAGTATGGGTGATTATGGATAGATTGACCAAGTTAGCTCATTTCATTCTTGTGGATACTACTTACAGAATGACTAGCTTAGGTTTATATTCGCGAGATTGTCAAGATTCATGGCGTGCCGGTATTTATCATCTCTGACAGGGGTACACAGTTTACATTGTGATTTTGGAGAGCTGTACAGCAGATTTTGGCGTGCGAGTGGAGGTGAGTATGAGTACAACATTTCACCCTCAAACAGATGGACAGTCAAAGCGCACTATTTAGATATTGGAAAATATGCTCCATGTGTGTGTGATGGATTTTGGGTGTTCTTGGGAACAGTTCTTGCCACTTTCCTACAACAACAGTTATTAGTCGAGCATTTAGATGGCACCATATGAGACTTTGCATGGTAGGCAGTGTCGATCTCCGATGGGTTGGTTTGAGCCGGTTGAGACTAGGCTATTGGGTACAGATTTGGTTCAGTATTCGTTGTAGAAGGTTAAATTGATTCAGGATGGACTTCGTACAACCTAGTTCAGATAGAAGAGTAATGCATATAGGAAGGCTCGTGATATTGCATTCATGGTTGGGGTGCTGGTCTTGCTTTGGATTCCACCCATGAAGGGTGTTATGAGGTTCGAAAATTAGGGCAAATTGAGCCCTAGGTATATCGGACCTTTTGAGATTCATGAGAGGGTTGGAGAGTTGGCTTATTGACTTGCAACACCACCTAGTCTCTCTGAAGTTCGTCTATCACACCTCCTTTTTTACACACCTACCCCAAGGATAATGTATAAAGGAGTTTTTCCATTTAAAGTGATATTATTCGAAATGGGATTATTTATTTATTTTTAGAGTCGCCACTTGGGATAGGATTGGCTTTTGGTGTCCCAAGTCACCGTTTTAACTTGAATCCCAAATCGAGGAAAATTTCGACTTCCCAATTGGAGTCTGCGAACCAGAAATTCTCTGTAAGGAATTCTGTTGACCCGAGGGAAGGTGTTAGGCACCCCCAGATCCCGTGGTTCTAGCACGGTCACTTAAACTATTATAATTGGCTAAAATCTGATTATTATACATGACATTCTATAGTGCAATTTTAAAAAAATTATTTACCGC
Source organism: Nicotiana glauca (assembly GCA_026770625.1). Lineage (NCBI taxonomy): Eukaryota > Viridiplantae > Streptophyta > Magnoliopsida > Solanales > Solanaceae > Nicotiana > Nicotiana glauca. Next base: position 109,762 of record MU752980.1, on the reverse strand, counting down.
TTTTAATTAATTTTAAAGAAATTGAACGTCGTCTAAAATACATTTTTGGATCACATCACATGAAATGAACCCGAATCCTCAACACATTTTATTCAACGTTTTGGAATTTGGATTTGGGTCACATGAAATGTACACCCGAGTTTAGGGAGGTAAAATTATTAAAGAACGCGCTTAAAGCGACTAACGTGTTATTAACTTTGTGGATGCCATGAAAATTCGCTAAATGGCACGTCCCGAGTTCTACGTATTTTAATATAAACATGTAAAGAGGGCCCCTTCAAATTAAGAGGTTCATCCCTTTTGTTTGAATCCGGACTTGAACTTAAGGTCCGAATTTTATAATATTAATTAATTAGGTTTCTTTTAGAGACAATCCATACTAGAAAATAATAGTCCCTTTTAGGGTATCCTTTAAAAATAAACGAGGTGCACCCCGCCATAAAAAATGCATAAATTACGGGGCCCTCTTATGTTTATATTAAAATACGTAGAACTCGGGACGTGCCATTTAGCGAATTTTCATGGCATCCACAAACTTAATAACACGTTAGTCGCTTTAAGCGCGTTCTTTAATAATTTTACCTCCCTAAACTCGCATGTGACTCAAATCCAAATTCCAAAACGTTGAATAAAATGTGTTGAGGATCCGGGTGCATTTCATGTGACGTGATCCAAAAATACATTTTAGACGACGTTTAATTTCTTTAAAATTAATTAAAAGCGCAATTTTAAAAAAATTATTTACCACTTTTAATTAATTTTAAAGAAATTGAACGTCGTCTAAAATGTATTTTTGGATCACGTCACATGAAATGCACCCGGATCCTCAACACATTTTATTCAACGTTTTGGAATTTGGATTTGGGTCACATGAAATGTACACCCGAGTTTAGGGAGGTAAAATTATTAAAGAACGCGCTTAAAGCGACTAACGTGTTATTAACTTTGTGGATGCCATGAAAATTCGCTACATGGCACGTCCCGAGTTCTACGTATTTTAATATAAACATGTAAAGAGGGCCCCGTAATTTATGCATTTTTATGGCGGGGTGCACCTCGTTTATTTTTAAAGGATACCCTAAAAGGGACTATTATTTTCTAGTATGGATTGTCTCTAAAAGAAACCTAATTAATTAATATTATAAAATTCGGACCTTAAATTCAAGTCCGGATTCAAACAAAAGGGATGAACCTCTTAATTTGAACCAGCTACTTAACTCGAAGGCCCAAATTTGTATTATGTCAAATGGTGAATCAGACCTTTAATTCTTTTGGGTTTCGAAATTAATTCCAAAAGGATAGTAGCCATCTCTTATGGCTTGGGCTTGAGTAGGCTGCCCAGTATGTTGGTCCAAAGTTCACTGTATTTGGACCCCTGATTGAAATAGCTGGGCCGATGCTGGCCCTTTTCCTTTCATGTTTCAAATGGATGAACTAATATTGGCTCATTACCACCAGGTATCATCTTCAAATTTAGATGTAAATATATGCAATTAAAAGTTGGTCACGTTTCAGCTTTTAAACCTATACTTACTAATGGCGAATGGATAAGTAACATGTAACTAACAACAGATGAACACTTGATCTTAGCAATTGGCGGTCAAATAACGCAACACACAACTTATGCACCTTTTATTAAGCTATTAATTAGTACAAGACTTGGAGGGAAAACCAATCACCTACAGATGAAGTGTGATTTTTTTCATGTTGTTGTGATTCAATGCTGAAAGCTTAGGTTTAAATCACTCTTATCCTAATTAAATTTACATATAGACATGCTGAAACAGTTCAAAACAGTCTAATTTATACAACTATCAACTACTAACTCATAATCTCACATAAAAAGTCCAATTATACAGTCTCTCATAATCTCACATGTCTATAATCAAAGCTAATTGAAAAGTCTAATTATACAGTCCACAGTTCAAAAATATATTAATTACAAAATGAAAACAAAACTATGCTGAAACTACAGCCGAATCAGTAGAACAACTAGAAACAAACGATACTGCAATTTCATTTCATTTTCAGCTGGAAGTCTAAATGAATTTCAGAACATGTACCCGGATATTATACCACAACAAGAAGAAATGGAAGTCAACAGGAGCAGATGACTAACAACAGGCTCAAATAACAAGTCACAACAGCAGGAATATAATCAGCAATTTCAACTTGGAGTCTCAGCCACGAAAACCAGCAAAATTGACCCAGAATTGACTCGAGTAGACCAGTTTTAACTTGAAATTAATCCAGGAATCTCTAGTAAACTTCAGCAATCAAAACTCTAAGCTAGAGGATGCAAAATCAAATACTACAGCTTGAAATTAGACCAAAATCTCAATAGAACAATATATTTTTGAGTTTTTGGAGTTTTGCTAATTTTTTTTTGGTTTTTTCTGTAGATCTCAGAACTAGGATGAAGTTTTGGAACTCTAGAAATTCAGCTTTTTGTGTTTTTGAATTTGAAATTCAAATCTCAAAGGCTAAACTTGCTGAAAAATGCTTTTGGGGAGGGAAATTTGGAGGCTGGGAGGTTTTAGAATTTTCAGATGTGTGTAAACCTTTGGAAATTTTTCAGAGGGTCTCCAACCTGGTAAAGAAGGCAGGGGTACTGCCTTTTATAGGCATAAAATCAGGGAAACTTCTAGATTTTGTTTTACCTCTTTTTCCCCCTCTTTTATTTCAGCTTTTATTAATTAAACCTTCATTTTTTGACTTGTTTCTTAAGTTACTCCCCCCAAGTTTCTGAAATTAGAATTAAGGCCCTATTTTAAAATGTCCTAGAAGATTCTAGTTTAAACTACAGCATTCCGACCCAATCCTGAATACCCAAACTACCCCTGAACCTAATTTGAAATTACTAACCTAATACCAAACCAAACCTCCAACTCTTTTACCCTAGTTAAAGATTATCAGCTATAACCAAATATAGTTTAAAATTTGAACTAACTAATCTAATTAATTGAAATTGAACTCTGATTTTAATGAACCATTATCTAACAAGTAAAAATGAAAACTAAAGTAGAATTCATATCAACAACACACAATTATGTATCGAAGTCAGACATACACAATATGAATCAACAGAATCGAAATTAATGATAAGGAGATTGGATAGAAAACAAAAATCAAATTAAACTAAACTATTCAATAAAGTAAAAATTAAGAAACTAACCACTGAATTAAACCAACAATATCATAACCAAAATCAAAACAAAACTAAAAATTAGAAATCATGCAGACTAAATCAACAAAATCAAAAACAGAATTAAACTAGAAATTAGAAACTATGAGAACAAAATTAATCAAACGAGAAAAAAAAAATCAACCAGAAGGAACTCACTCACTGATTTTGGTCTTCAAACCGACTGATTTTCGGAATCGAATTTCAATTAATGTTATAGGTTTATTTTTGTTAAAATAATCTTATAACTTTAATCAAAGAGCCATCCAAGTTCTTGAAACTTTAAAACAGGTTGCCATTTCAAAAACCTAGATCCGAAATTCGAGAAGGTCTGGTAACATTCGAGGGTTATAGGCCATGGATTTGTGAAGAGGGAGACGAGGAGATTATGTGGTGTTAATTTGGTAAGGGTTGGGAGATTTAGGGTTTTGACCGTAATTTCAAGTCAAGATTTGAACTGTTTGGCTAGGTTTTGAAGGAAAAGAAATGTAGATTCGGAAAGAGGAGAAGGAGGAGCACCTAAGGTGTATTTTTGGGTGGATTTGGGGCATCGCCGCCGGCGGAGGCGATTTCCGGCGGCGGCGTAAGGCGGAAGGCTTCGCTGATTTTGAAGATTCGAGCCAGCTGGTTAATGTTCAAGGGAAAATACTTGGGGCATCGGAAAGTGGAGGGGGAGAGGATTCGATGGTGAAAACTTGGGTGGGTTTGGAGCTTGACCGCCGCCGTGGGCGATTTCTGGCGGTAGTGTTAGGCGGAACCAGTGAGGATTAGGGTTGTGTGAGGTGAGGTTGTGAGAGAGACGGAGAAGGGGGTAGGGGGCCTCCGACCATCTTATACTTATTAGTGTGAGCTTCTCGACCGTCCGATCAGGAAACATAGACGGCCAAGATTGATTGCCATGAAACGACGTCGTTTTGGCACTTGCTGGACCAGACTGGGTCGAGACCCTTTGGGCTGGGATTAATTCGATGGGATCTGAGGATTTTGGGCCTGAATTGCAATCATACGTCGGCCCAAAGTCTGGTGGCCTGCTTCCCTTTCTTGATTTCAACTCCTTCTATTTATTTTCTTCTTCTCTTTTATTTTGTGCTTTATTTATTTATTATTTTTTCTGAATATCCTAATTTTATTAAATGTAAGATCAAAACTAAAAGACCCAAATCAAATCTATAATTATACTAATTAATTTCAAAAATTAACTAATTCCTAATTTAAAAGAAACTAAACTAAAAATGTAAAATGTAGAATTTAAAATGGTAATAAGGATAATTTTCGTTATTTTTCTCTTATATTAGTAATGTTAATTGATTAACAATATAAAATCAAATTCTAAATGCAAACACATTATTTTTGTATTTTTTATGAATTATATCAACTAAAAATGCACCCAAAAATGCAAATAAGACACAAAATCATGCAATTAATTCTTGAAAAATCAAATAATAAAAGAAAAATTTTAACTCTAAAGAATTTATAGGAGTAAATCAAGCGTGAAAAAAATCACGTGCTCACATCGTCCATCGTTCTATGTTTCCATGCTCCGGATGTATCACGACCAGTTGGACAAGGATCTATCTTATGTTGATGAGTCGGTGGCCATCTTGGAAAGGCAAATTCGAAAGTTGAGGTCGAAGAACATCGCTCAGTGAAGGTTCAGTGGAGGGGTCATCTAGTCAAGGTGGCGACTTTGAAGACACAACATGATATGCGCAGCCGTAATCCTCATCTTTTCACCATTTCAGGTATGTCTTTATACTCATTCGAGGAAGAACGTTTATTTTATGATAGGGAGGATGTAATTACCCGGTCGGTTATTTTAAGAGTATTAGCCACGATCCCCTATTTATTTTCTCCTATGCTTCCTTTTATGCTTACTTCACTTGCAGGTGTGCTTGGTGTCAGGTTCGGTGAGATTCGAAGTGGAATGGGACACATAGTCCCTAAGTTTAAAGTTTGAGTTGTAAGAGTTGACCGTAGTTTGACTTGTGTGAAGACGGCTCCAGGATGGAGTTTCGTTAGTCGCAATAGCTCTGTATGGTGATTTTGGTCTTAGGAGCACATCCGTATGTTCATTTAGAGGTCCGTAGGTCATTTCGGCGTTAAATAGTGAAAGTTGGAAAATTGGACTATTGTTGGAAAGTTTGGCTGGGAGTGAATTTTTTGATATCATGGTTGGATTCTGGTTAGGGAAGTTGGAGTAGTTCCGTAATTTTAAATGTGACATTTGTACCAAATTTGAGGTCAGTCGGACATGATTTGGTAGGTTTTGGCATCAAATGTAGAAGTTGGAAGTTCTAAAGTTCATTAGGCTTGAATCGATGTGCAATCCGTGGTTTTAGCATTGCTTGATGTGATTTGAAGGCTAGACTAAGCTCGTATAAAATTTTAGGACTTGTTGGTAGGTTTGGTTGAGATCCCGGGGGCCTTGGGTGTATTTCAGATGGTTAACGGATTGGGATTTGGTCTTGGAAGATGGCTGAAGTTGCATATATCTGGTGCTTCAGGTTTCCTTCTACGCGTTCGCGAAGGTGTTACCACGTTCGTATAGAGGAGTTGAGTTACGCTGGGAAATTTCCCTTTGCATTTAGGAAGTAGGTCCTGTATTCACAAAGGGGGTCAGGTCGTGGTGCTGCACGATCATAAAAAGGGCGACGCGTTTGCAAAGGGGAAGGGAGCTGGGGTGAGCCTCACGCAGTGGTCTACACGTTCTTGTCTATGGCTCCGCGTTCGCGCATCCCTTGAAGCACTAGGCATCGCATTCGCGAGTGGACCCTCGTGTTCGGGTAAGAGGAAAAATGGACCCGAAGCAGTTTGTGCTACGCAAAAGCAAGGCAAATGCCATAGCGAAGAAGAAATACCCAGGCAACACTATTAATTTCATAAACGAGGGTTTGAACCCATTTTTAATATATTGGGAAAGAGACCTTGGATTTGGGCGATTCTTGAAGGGATTTTCAAGGGATTGATTGGGATAAGTGATTCTCACTTAGTTTTGATTAAGTTTCATATTTATGTCTTTAATTTCATCCTTTAAAAAGTGATTTAGGGTGAAAAATTGGGAAAAATGGAAGAAAGTTCTTAGGCCAAATTTTGAGCTTTTTATCGAGGTTTTGGTATCAAATTTGTGTAATTTTGGTATGAGTGCGCTTGTGGTTGAATGGATATTCGTATTTTGTGACTTTTACCCAATTCCGAGACGTGGGCTCGTGTTGACTTTTTTGGGTGATTTTCTGATTTCTTGTTAAAGTCTTGATTTCTTTATTTAGATTAGCTTCTTATAGTTATATTTATAGTATGTAATTGCTTTTGGCTAGATTTGAGCCATTCAGAGTTGGAAAGTCGAGGAAAAGGAATTAATATTGACTGATTGAGCTTGGTTTGAGGTAAGTAATTTATCTAACCTTGTGTGGGAGAAATCTCCCTTAGGATTTGGTTCTGTTGTAACAATTTGTGATATGTGAGTGCCATGCACGCGAGGTGATCAATGCATACACCGTCTATATGTTAAAATTTCGGTCTTTGCTAGTTAGCTTCGTTTTTATGTCCCAATTTAGTTATTCTAGCACGTGTAGTCATCATGATTAGCCTAAGTTCACATGTCTACGTGTTTCATCTCTTAATTGCTATTATACAACCTGCTTAGTTGAATTACCCGTTTCCTTGATTTTTGTGTTCGTTCCTTAACTGTAGGATTTTCTTGTTTGTAGTATCATTGTTTCATTTACTATGGGTTGATTTTCCTGACTCTTGTTGAGTTGACTGTTTGGTTGTGGCACGAGTTTTCTTCCATACTGGTCACGCCTAACTCTAGTCCTAAAAAGGATAAGAGGTTGCTGCAAATATAATCCGGTGTAAAAGTCCAGAGTCGAATCCCACAGAGAACTAAGGCTTAGCTATAGCTATTTAATATCACTAAGAAGACAAGTTTGAATAATTTTCTAAATTATAATATTAATATTTTTATGTCTAACTAATTAACTAACAAATTAAAGACGTAAATTAAAAACTAGGGATAATAAGGGTTGGAGAAAAGATTAGGAGGTCTAGAGTTATGATTTCCCCAATTGTCGGAATCCTTCCCGCTACATCATCTATAATTTCACTAGTGTATTCTCTATCGATCGTGAGTAATTCGAGTGTCGTAGCTCTCTCTTGAGTAACTACCACTATTTACTAGATGTATTCTCTCGAACTACACTAGCTAGCACTAATTCACCACTCACTATGATCGCACCAAGGTTTCGTTATCTCAAATCCCACCTTTAAATTCAAGTAATTAATCTCTTAACTTACATGAAAGTGGTGTTGTTCAATAACAGTCTAACCTAGTGTTCTTTCTCAAACAACACAAGGTAACTATAGACGATTAATCAAGGGCCCTTTCAATTAATCACAGGAAAACACATAGTTGAACAATTATAGAATAAGAAATGGCTTAATTATATCAAAACATAATCAAGACTTTATCCAAATTGGTTCCATCAACCCTAGATTAAATGTTTAGCTACTCATGGTAAAACAAGATAAAGCCCTAAGATAATTCATAATTCACAAAATAATGATAACAGGAAGAAGAATGAAAAATTCTAATGGTGTTTTTATCTTCTCACACTTATTCTTGCCTCCAATTGAGTCTAAAAAACAAGCTTCACCTTGACTTAGGCAAGTTTGTTGAGTTTATATAGGGTTAGGATAAGTTTCCTACGTTTTACACTTTAGCCCGTAGACTTTCTCGTCCTTCTCCAGATCGACCACGGTCGCGGGCCAACCGCGGTCAGACAACAGTTGTTTTAGACTATTCTATTTTACGCTGTTTCCACCGCATTCCAGATGCGTCCCTACCATGGTTGCGGAGGACTATTGCCCAGTTTTTCTTCACCTTTTCTTGGTCATTTTCATCCGGGCTCTTCTCGATTGGTCTTGTATCTATATATTTGACCCCAAAACACTCTATATCCTCCTCCTAACTCGGAGTAGCTCCTGTAAAGAATAAAAACTTCAATTAGAGCATTTTGTTATCATTTAGCACTTAAAACATTAATAAAATATGGTTAACTTAGAGCATAAATAACATCTACATCGCATAATATAGGCTACTACCAACACTCCACACTAAACCGTTGCTAGTCCTCTAGCAACAAAACCACACTCTGTAGGCCTAATCATCTCTAGGTCACTTCCTTACTCCTTATACCAAGAATAATTCACATGGGTAGACTACCTTAGCATATCATCCAAACCTCAAGAGTGAACTCTCTCTCTAGCCACGTAATGTCCCTAACCTGCTTTCATACTCTCAGTCAGAGGTCCAGACTTACCTTCCCTTCATGAATCACGTGCTAACTCACCACAAAAGAGACTTGTCTCATGGTCATTTAATATTAAGATTCTTATGTCTAAACTAATTAACTAACAAATTAAAAAAGTAAATTAAAAACTACGGATACTAAGGGTTGGAGAAAAGATTAGGAGGTCTAGAGTTATGATTTCCCCAATTGTCGGAATACTTCCCGCTGCATCTTCTATATCGATATGTTCTCTACCCATCGTGAGTGCTCCGAGTGTCGTAGCTCTTTCTTGAGCAACTACCACAATTTACTACATGTATTCTCTCGAACTATACTAGATAGCACTAATTCACCACTCACTATGATCGCACCAATGTTTCGTTATCTCTAATCCCGCCTTTAAATTCAAGTAATTAATCTCTTTAATTACCTGAAAGTGGTGTTGTTCAACAACAATCTAACCTAGTGTTCTTTCTCAAGCAACACAAGGTAACTAGACACGATTAATCAAGGGCCCTTTCAATTAATCATAGGAAAACAAATAGTTGAATAATTATAGAATAAGAAACGACTTAATTATATCAAAACGTAATCAAGACTTCATCCAACAACTGGTTCCATCAACCCTAGATTAAATGTTTTGCTACTCAAGGTAAAACAACATAAATCCCTAAGATAATTCATAATTCACAAAATAATGATAACAGGAAGAGGAATGAAAAACTCTAATGGTGTCTTGATCTTCTCACACTTGTTCTTGCCTCCAATTGAGTCTAAAAAACAAGATTCACCTTGACTTGGGCATTTTCGTGAGTTTATATAGGGTTAGGATAAGTTTTCCACGCTTTACACTTTAGCCCCTGGACTTTCTCGACTTTCGCAAGCCAACAGCGGTCAGACCGCGATCGTTTTAGACTATTTTGTTTTGAGCCTTTTTCCACCACGTTCCATCCACATCCCTACCACGGTCGCGGTGGACTGTTGCCCATATTTTCTTCACCTTTTCTTGCTCGTTTACATCCGGGCTCTTCTTGATTGGTCTTGTATCTACATATTTAACCCCAAAAAATTATATATTGTCCTCCTAACTCGGAGTAGCTCTTGCAAAGCATAAAAACCTCCATTAGAGCATTTTGTTATCATTTAGCACTTAAAACATAAAAAAAATGGTCAACTTAGAGCATAAATAGCATCTACATCGCATAATGTAGGCTACTATTATACGAGTAGTGTGATTGGCACGAGGTTTTATCCATGTGGAGTGTTATTGGCACAAAATTTCTTCTGTGCAGAGTATATTGGCATGAGGTTTCTTTCAGGACCCAAACCTATAGGCTGTGATGGGCACCTAGTACCTTACTCAACCGAGTACCAACATAACATATCATTCTTATCGTACTTTTATTAGAAAATGGGCCATACACCATCATGGGCTTACCAGAATAGACATAGGGGAATACTCAATATAGGACGATCCAACCTAATATAAAAATTTATACAAGTGATATACGGGCCTATAAGGCCAACATGATCATTTGTAAACTCAAAACGTAGGCCGGCAAGGCCATACAAGCATTCGTATACATGACATCTGTCTATAAGCCTCTAAGAATACAAACTTAACATAAAGGGCGTGACAAGGCCACACCATACTAAACAATACATGTCGAATTCATAATCGCTAAATAAACAACTCCGGAGCAAATGGAGCGCACCAACATCTTCCGCTGAGCTGATAGCCTACTTGGAGGACTCTCGACCTGTCTATCGGGACTTGCTGCCATGAAATGCAGCATCCCCAGGTAAAAGGGACGTCAGTATGAATAATATAATGAGTATATACGGCACATAAATAAGTACATAAAAGATATGGAAGAAATATAGTGTAAATGATTCAGCCTGTAAGTCTGGATAACTATGTAAATCGTGAAATACTTATAGTGTCATGCATATCCATATGAATTCCATGTTGTGCATAGGTACATGTGTTCATAATATTATCAAACCTCTGAGGGCATCCGATTATAACATCTCGGCCACCATGAGTAAAATTATCAACGTATACGCTTGATTAGGTGGTGGTGCGCATATAACACCGTAACCTTTTCCCATATCCCGTATACATATATATACATATATATGCATATATAACACCGTCCGGTCATGGGTTAATGTAAATGAATGCAATGCATGAGAAGTACATCAATAAAATCTTTCGGAACGTCATAAGACCATTATGCCTTTGAGTAATATCGTGAAATAAACTTTACAACTTACGTATTTTCTGAGACCCATGAACATATGATAGGATATTATGACACACGGGAAAACAAGAACGCAAACATCTCTAGTATTTCTATGAATATAGTCATTTATGGATGTTGTGCATTTTCTTGTTTCGTTTGTGTCGTATGGATCATGCCAAAAGGAAAGAAAGGATAGCCTTAACATACCTGAGCCGATTCTCTTGACAATCCCTCTAACACATGTCTTTTATGACAACATGTAATGGCGGATCAAAGTAAAGAAAAATTCGAATGATATTCTTTGAGAAAGATTTCACCGTACTCCTTTAGAATTGCAAAATGTCACACTATATATAAAAATGGTCTCCGTACGAAATGTTTTGAAGCAATACGTTGCTATTGCAATCCATGAACTTTGCGGAAGCTTTCCTTGTGATTGTAGAGGTTTAAAATGAATTTAGATAGTTTTTTCAAGTCTTTGGGTGTGGGTCCCACTTATGTAGTGACTAAGCCACCATTCTTTCTTCAATTGCCACCTTATAACACAAATTTAAGAGTCATCAAATGGACTTTGACGCGCTGCCACATTGGGAGATTTGGCTCCTCATCCAAAATGTCTTAATTTACTCAATTAGCTTAGTTACATAATTAATCTCCCACTAAAAATCCATAATTACCCAATTATCCTCATATGAAGAATTATCTCAAATTGCTTAAAATACTACTCGCTTTTAACACACTTTATACACCTTACTATCATGCTCATGTGGTACCTTGTATGGTATTAGTCCATAAGTAAGGGATATTATAGCTTGGACCGTATTTTATCTGCAAATTTCCAAACATCGACGGAACTCATTTTCTTTGATTCACTTACCATTTCACCTTTACGAATTAACTTATCACTTGTTGGAAATAGCATTATACTTATAACCTCAAAATAATCTCATTCCCGAGCTTATCTCGATTAACCTACGATGAAAATTTAACGTATGAAAATGCGGGATGTAATATCTCAATTCGGAGCTTTCATCAATTTACTTATGGCTTACTTTTATGTACGAAAACATGGGGTGCAACATCATTTCACCCTTTGGAACATTCATCCTCGAATGTTGATTGATGCACTTGTAATTCTCATAACCCCTAGCTTTTGCGTATACTTTAATATTGTTCTTGCCATTTAGGAAACTGTTATGTAAATAATTCTAAAGGCTAGGACATTCCCGCCTTTAGGCCTCTTTTCCATACCACTACTTGTGGTCGAAATCCTTCCAATCTCGTAACTATTGCTACCATCTATTACGTAGCCCGTATAATTTTTTCCTTGTATGTGTGCCTGTGTGACTTTTCTCTCCTTTTTTCTCTAGCTTTTGGCCAATCTCCAGGCCTCCTTTCACAAACATATATAGAGCTTGATAAAATGTCCCTTTGGGCATCTATATGTATGCTGAAGTTCTTCGCTCGGTACTTTGTCGAACTTACGAATATTGTTATACCTTATTTCATAGATTCGCTTATCCATTTTTATGACTTTATTGCATCTAGGTAGGTCATATTATACCATAACTCTTACTTCGATTTATCATTACTGAGGTCTGCTACCGAACTCCAGGTTACTTTCGTCACTTATCCCATATGTATAAATCTATGTCCTTTAATGCTTCCTCATTACTTGTTCATCTTAAGAATGACTGCCTAATCTCACCTTATACTTTGTGATTTTTGTTCATCCATTGTTGATTCACCTTAATACTGATCTATCATCTACCATTGATGACTTGATCTCTTATGTAACATTGCTGCTAGGGCTCACGTCTCATTAGGGACATCTGGAGTAATTAGATTGATCCACCTAGGGGCGATACTATACTTCCATAACCGTATTTTATAGCATCCTAATATGACTTACCTTACATGGGTATTTTAATCCCGTACAATTAATGAAATCCTCTTCAAGTCATTACTCCATCGAAGGCACAAACGTTATCCTTTATCTATAAAAATCACACCCTCATTCCACTCTAGATGCTATTAGTCTTAGACTTCTTTAAGTTTAGTCAGGCTATACTGAGCTTTCTATAACTTAGAGAAGCCATCAGCTCTCTTATTTTCATGAGCTTAATCTCGAGAACTTATCCATTCTCGTCACCTTCTTACTAACATGACATGCATGCAGAAATCATAGGCTGCTCGGGATGATTATCAAAATTCAAATGTTGAATCCAAAGCAATCAAAATGGTCAAATGCTGTAGTAATGTTGATGTGTGAATGTGTGGCTAAGATTGTTGCTTAGTAACTGAAAAGTCACTCGTCCTTTAGCCATGGTAGCTTATTTTGCCATCTTTTATACCTTCCTATAATCAAAAAAAAAAAACTAGTCACTTTGTATCCATTTTGTGCATAGTTCTTTTACGCTAGTTCTAATAACATGACATGCATGCGGAAATTTTGGCCAGATCTTAGAAACTGATTTAATCTGGAATTGGATAGCTGAAAAAAAAAGAGAAGCACTTTTGAGGATGAATAAAGAGTTGAAATACTTGGGAATTAAGGTCGAGTAAAAGTCAACTTCGGATCATTGTGAAGATCGGGCTTGAGGATGTTATCAATTAAAGTTTGTTGGAAAGTTTGACATTAAGGGGTGGAAAGTATCTTGTGACCACGACACACCAAGAAGACAGACATGTTCGTCAATGCTGTGATCGCAAAAATATAATATGTTTGGCGTTCTCGAGGATGGGAGACCCTTTTTCTGCTACCCAAACACTTTATATCCTTTGTCAACCCCTTTGAGCCTATGTCATTTTCTTTGACCACCCTCTTTTGGAATCAAGTTTAGAGTCAAAAGTCAACCCAAAAAAAAAAGAAAAAAAAGGGAAAAGAAAAAGAAAAAGAAAAAAAGTTCATGTCCCAAGAGTACAAACTGGAGCAATTTTCAAGTGAAAAAAAAAAATGAAGAAGAAAAGAATTGTCAAAGGTCCATGCCCTCAAAAATAAATCTGGGGCAAACAAAAAAAAAGGAGAAAAAAGAGAAAGAAAAAAAAGACTGAGGAAAGAAAGTTAAAAATTAGTTAGGTTAGATGTTTGAACTACGTTAGACCTGATTCCTTTAAGGATACGTAGGCAACCTCACAGTTCGGTCCAACCAAATAAGAATCTAAGAAAAAAAAATTCCAAAAAAAAGAGAAAAAAATTCCAAAAAGAATAACAATCCAGAAAAAAAAATCCCCAATAGCTGAAATTGTGGCAGAGATTTTATTTCACTTTTGAAAGAGTCGATTCTAAGAGTTGTAAGTATACAACCCCATCATCTGTAGTCTGTTTTAAGCCTTCATGCCGTCCTTTCTTTCCAACTATCCAAAATCCTTCCAAATAAAGACCTCCCGATATGCCTTCAAGAATGCCGAGAGAAGCATGCAATGAACAACGGTTGTCACGTGACATAAAACACTGTCAAGTTGCTCACACAAGAAAGCAAAGGAAAAAGAAAAAAGAAAAGAAAAACGAGAGAGTCTTACTAGTGAAAACCCTCATGGGCACTGTAATACAACGGTAAGCAAAGATGAATAAATGAGAGAGACTTGTTGGTAAAAACCCCTCGGGCACTACTTGTCGAAAGTGAGTCGTGAAGCAGATGCGAAGAATTGGCATAAACAAGCACGACTTCAAAGCTCATAAGAATGGCAAAAAGGAAGATTGGATTAGTTTGATAGATTAGGCCGTTGAGTCCAAAATGCATGTCATGACCATTAAGGCTAGTTATTGACAAAAAAAAACTCTTCCTTCTGTCCTTCCGGCAGGGGCATTTCTTTTTAATATTTTGTTTCTTTGCATCATCGTGTCCTTCACCCTAAGTCATTCCTTCTCAAAATAAGCAAGAAAAGATTTCAAAATTTGCTACCAGCTTTTCAGTTGCACAAAGTAAATTTGGCCCGCACACTTGGTTGTTACTTTCAACATGCCTTGAGGATTCACGCAAAAGGCTTCCCAAAAAAAAAAAGCCTCTTGTCAGCCTACTTGGCACAAGCAAAGATAACTGGTTATTCTCTCTAACAGACAAATTTCTCAAAAAGCGGGAAGTCATTCAAGATATCAGAAAAGGTCATCAAAGCAAAGATCTCCAGTTGGGACAAGGCTGATTGAGTCACAAATACAAATGGTATTGGCTGTGAAACAATCAGAGTTGGTGCAGAACAAAAGTCTCTTGATACCGACTCAGGCCGATCGAGCAAAAGCAAAGCTGCCAAGACTCAAGGGGCAACAAACAGACCACCATTTTCAAAAATGACAAATTTTTTTTTGTTTGCAACAGAAACAAAGCAGTGCAAGGAAAGTGGTTCAAAAAAAAAATGGAAAGAAAAGAGAAAAAGAAAGAAAAAAAAAACAAACAATCAAAGAAAAAAAGAGAAGAAAAAGAAAGAAGAGAAAAGCCGATAAAGGAAAGTTTCTCAAATCTTTGCCTTTATTTGTTTTTCTATTGTGCATAAAATCTTGACATTGATCTTCACATTTTTCCTCCTAGGATATAAAGTCCTAGTCTGATGGATTTTCCTCCCAATAAAAATATTAGTCTGATGAATTTTTCCCCAAAGATAGAAGACATAGTATGATAAAATTTTATCCTAGGATAAACATCTTAGTCTGATGAATATTTCTCATAAGATAGAAAACCTAGTCTGATGAATTTTCTCCTAGGATAAAAATCTTAGTTTGATGATTTTTTCTCTTAAGACACGAAAAAAAGACCTAGTCTGATGAATTTTCTCCTAGGATAAACATCTTAGTTTGACGAATCTTTCTCCTAAGATAGAAAACCTAGTCTGATGAATTTTCTCCTAGGATAAAAATCTTAGTCTGATGAATTTTTCTCCTAAGACACGAAAAAAGACCTAGTTTGATGAATTTTCTCCTAGGATAAACAACTTAGTCTGATGAATTTTTCTCCTATGATAGAGAACCTAGTCTGATGAATTTTCTCCTAGGATAAACATCTTAGTCTGATGAATTTTTTTCCTATGATAGAAACCTAGTCTGATGAACTTTCTTCTAGGATAGAAATCTTAGTCTGATGAATTTTTCTCCTAAGACACGAAAAAAAAGAAAACTTAGTCTGATGAATTTTCTCCTAGGATAAAAATCTTAATCTGATGAATACTTCTCCTAAGATAGAAGACTTAGTTTGATGAATCTTTCTCCTAAGATAGGAAACCTAGTCTGACGAATTTTCTCCTAGGATAATTTGAAAAAAAGGATGTCTCGAAAAAAAAAGAAGGGTCATTTGTTCATGTTTTTAAAAAAAAATCCTTCTTGATTCATTTTAGCATAAGTACACAATTTAGCAGTCTCATTTATCCAACATAGGACTTCAATCCCTAGTTGTGCCTTTTTAGACATAGGGCCTCCATTCCCTAGTCGCCTTTTGCTAACATTAGGGCTCCAATCCCTGAGTTGAGCCTTTTTAAACATAGGGCCTCCATTCCCTAGTCGCATTTTGCTAACATTAGAGCTCCAATCGCTGAGTTGAGCTTTTTACACATAGGGCCTCCTAGTTGCCTTTTCGCCACTATTAGGGCTCCAATCCCTGAGTTGACATTTTTAGATAAATGGCTCCATCCCGTAATATTTTCCCTTCTAGATAGATGCAATCCTTATTTTATTTGCTTTAAAAAAAGAGAGAAAAAAGGAAAAATAGTTTAGATTTTTGTTACCAATAACTCACGAAATTTTCCTAGTAAAAACTGGGGCAGAAAAATTTCGTTCGTTTGTTTGTTTTGGTGTCTGATCAGGTTTTACCTCGAGACACATGGTTCGAGATGACCAAAAGAATGAGTCTCAATCCAAAATAAAGAAAAAGAAGAAAAAGAACAAAAACGAAGTGAACTTAAAGTGCTGAAGTGGAGAAGGACGCGCACTGCTCAAGATATGATTGAAGTCACAAGCTTCGTATGTCCAGCCTTGATCCAAAGCTAGAGAAAGAAACAGCACCTACAGCTAATGATCATCAAGATTTAGATTGGAGTCTGCAGCAAGACCTAGCCAGGACTCAAGATCAAACTTCAAGAGATTTATAGATAGGAGTCTTGTAACTCGTAGCTGATACGTTTAGTTAGTCTTTTTCATTTTGATTTTGATGTTGTAACAGGACCCGGACCGGAACGTCGGATGGAACCTCACTCGAATCCTTCATCCACTTCACACACCCTATCACCTCATTCACTTTTGAACTACACGCGACTTGATTCCCTTATAACCCTGGATATGTAGGCTGTCCAAAACCAGGACTCGGTTGCTCCCTTTTCTTTTATTTCCTTCCTCTTTTGAATAACGAAATAGTCAAAATTAGCCGCATGACTCACTTTATCTTTACCCGAAAACTTTTCGTGTTTCCGAGCAAAGAGGGGCAGCTGTGAGCATCTAATTTTTGACTATATTTGAATTTTCATCACTTTTGGTATTTAAATAGATTTCAAGTTTAATTTTAATATTTTTAGTTTATTTCACTTTTTAGTAGGCTTATTTTATAAAATTAAAAAAAAAGAGTTACATTTTTTAAGAATATTAGTTTCGTTTATATTTACAAAGAAAGAAAAATCCACAAAAATATACCTTCCCCTAATTTTGGTAAGCTAGTATTTCAGCAGTTGCAGGGAGTATTATTTTTCTCTATTTTCATACATTTGAAAGAAAAGAGAGAAATAATAAAAATCAAGAAATAAGGACAAGCAAATCCACGCCACTTAATGGCAAAAGGATAGAAGTTTGATACCAAAATTCATTTTCAAAAGATTCTTCCATCATCAGATTTTTATAAATTTTGATATCTATCCAATTGCACACACTCCTCACATGACCAAGCCTTACTTATTCCCCAATTAATTTTTCCCACAATATAAAAAGGACACACCATAATTTAGAAAAGAGGGGACCCGAGAGATAAAAATAACTGAGCGACGCAGCAAAAATTCCAGAAAACAAAAAATAGTTGCGCCCCTTTCTTCTTCACCTTCAACCCATCATCATCTTGACACCACAAAAAGCCATGAAAACCACCATCTTTCCTCCATAAAACCCACTTGAAAACAGACTTTTAAACCCAACAAAATCACTCAAAAACAAGCTAAAATCCATCGTCAAACTCTAAGAAAAACTGTCCAACAACTAGCATTAAACTACCACCAAATCAGCTCTGAAAATGCCTCAAAAATCCAGCTCCAAAGTGACCCAAAACATCACCCAAACCACCCCCAAAACCACCTCAAAACAGGCCCCCAAAACGCAGCAAAATCAGCCCCAAAATACTCCAAAGAATAAGCTAAAATCAGTTGTAAAGTAGCCAAAAAGTACTGCTGAAATAGCACAAAAGTAATCGGGAAACAGCAGTTCAAACCGCTGCCGATTTTGTTGAGAAGCAGCCTAAAATAGTGGCGATTTTTGGGCTTCAAAGTTTTTCCGTCAAAGTCGAGGTTCCGTTTGGGTGCTCCGTTAGTGTCTTCGAAGCCGCTTCCTCATTCGGTCTAGGCATTGAAATTGGATTTCGAATTTCACAGTTTATTTTTTTCTTTTCTCAAATTGCAAAGAAAATCTAATAGAGGCGCAATCTCTTATCTCCAATTTCTGCTATTGATCTATCTGTGCGATTTTTGTTTGAAGAATTACCTGCTACACGTTTTGCTTAAATCAAGTGTTTCTTTGATGATGATATATTCGTTTATGGTTTTCCCCTTTTGAGACAGAAATTCGATTCTCTAACTTTTAGTTTCAATAGTGACATAATCATTTATTGTTTAATAAAATGTGATGAAAATAAAGAGTGGGTCCATATTACAAGAGAAGCACAATTTATATTATATTTTGGTAAGAATATTTATTTAATGGGTTAAACTCAACTGTTGGCTTGCATATTTATTCTTAGTTTATGTTGTTGTATATTGAGTTTGCTGCATTTGATTTCGGGAGTTGTTTAAGTAATTTAGTGCAATTGTTAATGGGCTCATGAAGTACTAATTAATTTTTTTTACTGATTAAATTTGGGTTTAGATATAATTTAGTCCATTTTCTTAACTAACAAATATTGTTCCATAAAAGTTAATTCCAAGGTAGTTAAGTCTTATACTCTTCCCAATAATCTTAAATCTGCTTTAGAAAAATAACTTTGAATATCCGCAGTTTGCTTTAGTTGAGTACAATCTTTTTTTAAAAAAAATAAATTGAGTTGTGCCATCCACAAATGAATCTCCATAACGAGGCGTGCCATTTAGCGAATTTTCATGGTCCTCGCAAAGTTGCAAACGCGTAGTTGCTTTAGGCGCGTTATTTTAATAATTTACCTTCCTAAACTCGGGTGCACATTTATGTGACCCAAATCCAAATCTCAACAATGTTAGATAAAATATGTCGAGAACCACGAGTGCATTTATGTGATGTAGTTAGAGACATATTTTAAATAACGTTGCAATTTTCCGTGAAAAAATAATTAAATAAAAGCGGTCAAAATTAAAATTGCACATAGGTCCAAAAATGCATTAAAATCAGATAATAGGCCAAATTATAACAGTTGAGCGGCCGTGCTAGAACCACGAAACTCGGGAATGCCTAACAGCTTCTCTTGGGTTAACATAATTCCTTACTCGGATTTTTGATTTGCGGACTGTTAAATAGAGTCATCCTTTTCTTCAATTCGGGATTTGAAACTGGTGACTTTGGACACCATAAATCTCCCAAGTGGCGACTCTGGACACCATAAATCTCCCAAGTGGCGACTCTGAATTCTTTAAATAAATAAATCTCATTTCGATTATCACTTAAATTGGAAAAAACTTCCTTTATTATACCCTTCCGGGGGTGTAGTGAAAAAGGAGGTGTGACAATCATATACCCAATAAAATTTTTGATGTTCGTACTCACCTATAATTAATCTTAGTGACTTACCCCCACGCTCTTGTGCTCGTATAGTTTCTTTTGAACTAAAGTTTTTACTGTCTTCCCAATGAGACTCTCTTTTATTTCTGTAACATTCATATGGTACCTTTAATTACCCCAACTCCTATTTGAATATTTCTCAAGGGTCACGATGTCACATCTGCGAGACTAAATACCCATGTTGTGGTTCACTATGTTTATCTTGCACGATCTGTTGATTTGTTTGTATTCTCTTATCTAGCCAAAACTAGGCTCTTCTTGAATCAACTACTAACTACTCGCTGGCCCATTTTTATATCAATATTCCACGTAATCTATCTTGGGTCATTTCCTTTGTCTTAACTTATGTCCCGCACTAGCTCCTTATCTATCAATAATATTTCAGGCAGAAACCGTTGCTTTCTCTCATTGACGTCGTGTTTTCATAATGTTTAGGAATCGTAACATATCCCTAGGCTTTCAATAAGTGTAATCTCATCCCTTTTATATTTTTATTGCATTCTTTGACATGACCCAATTCCCAAATTCGGTCGTGATGGCGCCTCTCATGAAGACAAGGCTAGCCAGACCAAATAGAACACCTCTTTACACAGTTAAATACCATAGACAGTTGTTAAACATAATGTAATAGTCATAGTTTGCAGAAATAATAGTAATAATAAGGGAAACTATCCCGACACAGCCCACCCGGGAAGTCACAAGTCACAAGCAACTAAGAAATCCAGATACAAGTCTGCTGAATACTAAGTCTGATACAATAGTTCTAAGAACATGAAACTGATAAGATATGGGAGGCACATGGGCTGTGGATGCTAACAGCTACCTCGTAGTCTCCAAATCACTGCCTGGACTGGGAGGATGAGCACCCAGGAGCAGACTCTGCTATGCCTATATTTGCACACACAGTGCAGGGAGTAATGTGAGTACTCTGACCCAGTAAGTAATAATTATAAATAATGGCTGAAAGCATGAAAACCCATAAAGGCACAAACCAATTCTATATCAAAGCAGTGAAATCACTTAAGTAGTAAACCAAAGAAGAAGTCGAATGAAATCTCTTCAAATCAAGTATAACAGGTAATTTAACTGGTACATAACAGGTAGAAAATCTGCCCCTCGAGCTCACTCTCATCACTTAGCACTCATTCTCAGCACTCAGCTCATATATCTCTCATAATAACAGAAATCAGAATAACCGATGTGGCTTGCAGCACGATCCACATAGATAGTCGACTACGCTCACCGGGGGTGTGCAGACTCCGGAGAGGCTCCTCCAGACCAAGTGCTATATTGCCGTGGCGCGCAGCCCGATCCACATAAACATTTGCTGCGACGTGCAGCCCGATCTATAATATGTATAACATCATCACTGTTGGGTTCTCAACCCCTCTTAGTCATTTTATTCAAAGCCTCTCAGGCACAATAATATAAGGTAGGGATCTCAGCCCCTATATTTCTCTCATTTAGAATCAGCATTTATGAAATCGGTTCTCGTTGTTTAAACAAATAGAAACATGACTGAGTATATGATTTTTAACAAGTGAGGAAAACAAGTCAAAATACCCCTAAGGGTTCTGCAGGTCGGCACAAGGCCCCAAACATGGAAACTAGCCCAAATCATAATGATAACAAATAAGTCTCAGTCAAATAAGTAGTAATTTCATCAATCGGGACAGACCAATTCACAATCCCCAATGGTGCTCTACCCCACGCTCGCTATCGGTCGTGTAAGTCACCTCAATATAGCACTACGATGTACAATCCGGGGTTTCAAACTCTCAGGACATCATTTAATATCATTACTCACCTCTAACCATCTAATTCTCTAGCTCGTGACACATGTGCCCCTCGAATTGGCCTCCACGTGCGTTGAATTTATCCAAAAACAAAACGAATACATCACAATCTAGGGAACAAAGGCCAATCGAAAACAATCGAAAAATACCAAAAAATCCAAAATTAGCAAAAACCCGAGACCCGGGCCTAAATCTCGAAATTCAGAAATTCTTACACCAAAGGGTTCCTTATCACTCCACGAGTCTATACATATAAAGAACACCAAAATCGGAGTCCGAATGACCCCTCAAATCCCAAATTAAAATTCCAAAATCCCAAGCCCTAGTTCTTCAATTTTTGGGCAAAATTTCCATGAATTTCTAGGTTAATTTCACAATAGAATCACGTTTATTGTTCATAAAACTTACCTCCAGCAAATCCTCTTTGAATCCCTCTTCAATTTCTCTCAAAGAGCTCTTAAAATACTCAACTATGGTGGAAAAATGGCTAAGACTCGCGGATGAAATCTTTATAAACTCACTGCCCAGGTCTGACCCTTCCTTCTTGGCGAACACGGTCAAACCCTCGCGTTCGTGAAGCACGAATTTACTTTGATAAAAAATATCACTACGCGAACGCGACACTCCAGCCGCGAACGTGATGACCACTTCGCCTAACGTTACGCGAATGCGACACCCCATATGTGAATACGAAGAACAAAACTCATTGGACCCCCGATTCTTGTAGGTGGACGCGAACATACCCATGCGAACGCGAAGCACTAGAAAATAACCTTCCTCAAATGCGACCCCTCCTTCGCAAACGCTAAGGCCAACCTCAGATCACCTCAAAATCCTTCTATGCGAATGCGACTAAGCCCTCGCGATTGCGAAGCACAAGCTGCTCACCCTCCGCGAACGCGGGCCTTCAGACAGGAACGTGAAGCACTAATTAAGACCAGTCCAATTTCCTTCTACGCGATCGCGAGGGACCTCACACGAACGCGAAGGCCAAAAATCTCTGCAATAGCTGTGACCAATTTCTGCAACTTTTCAACAAAGATAATGGTCCGATGGACCATTCGAAACTCACCCGAGGCCCCCGGGACCTCAACCAAAAGCACCAACACCTCCCAAAACCTCATTCAAATTTGTTCCAATCGTCAAAACACCTCAAACAACACAAACTCTATCAATTCACCTCGAATTCAAGCCTAAGTTTTCTAAAAACTTCCGAAACACGCTTTTGATAAAAAACCTAACCAAACCATATCCGAATGACCTGAAATTTTGCACACACATCCCAAATGACATAACGAAGCTACAACTACTCTCAGATCAAAATCTCACCTACCAACCGAAAATCGCCAAAATACTAACTTTGCCAATTCAAGCCTAATTCTATATCGGACATCCAAAACCAATTCCGATTGCTCTCCCACATCATAAATCACCTCCCGAAGCTACCGAACCATCGAAACTCACATCTGATCCCTCTAACACAAAAGTGAACATCCGGTCGAGTTTTCCAACTTAAGCCTTCTTAAAAGAGACTAAGTGTCTCATTTCTTAGCAAATTCTCTCCGAACTCAAACCAATCAACTCGACCACATAAAACATGGATAACGAAGCATAAAGAAGTATAAATAGGGAAACAGAGTGGTAACTCATGAGACAACTGGCCAAGTCATCATACCCTCCCCAATTTAAACAAATGTTCATCCTAAAAACGGGTCAAGAAACATACCTGAAGCCTCAAATAAGTGAGGATATCTACTTCGCATCTCCCGCTCGGTCAACCAGATAGCCTCCTCCATGGGCCGACCTCTCCACTGCACCTTCATTGAAGCTATATCCTTTTACCTCAACTTTCGAACCTGTCGCTCAAATATAGCTACTGGATCTACATCATAAGTCAAATCACCCTCCAACTGAACCGTACTAAAATCCAAAATATGGGACGGGTCCCCAATATAATTCTGGAGCATAGAAACATGGAAAACTAGATGCACACTCGAAAAACTAGGTAGCAAGGCAAGCTCATAAGCCATCTCCCAATCCTCCGAAGTACTTCAAAAGGCCCAATGAATCGCGGACTCAACTTTCATTTCTTCCCGAATCTCATAACACCGTTTGTAGGCGAAACCCTCAACAAGACCTTCTCATCAACCATGTAGGATACATCTTGAACCTTCCGGTCCGCATAACTCTTCTGCCTCGACTACGCCTTACGAAGTCTCTCATGAATTAACTTCACTTTATCTAAAGCATCCTGAACCAAATCTATCCCCAATATTCTAGCCTCACCGGGCTCGAACCAACCAACCGGAGATCTATACCGCCTCCCGTACAAAGCCTCATATGGAGCCATACGAATACTCGACAAGTAGCTGTTGTTATAAGCAAACTCTGTGAGCGGTAGAAACTGATCCTATGACCCTCCAAAATCAATAACACAGGCGCATAGCATATCCTCCAATATCTGAATAACGTGCTAGGACTGCCCGTCCGTCTGAGGGTGAAAAGTTGTGCTCAACTGCACCTGAGTACCCAACTCTCACTAAAAAGACTTCCAAAATAGAGAAGTAAACTGAGTGCCCCGATCTGATATGATGGACACTGGGACACCATAAAATCGAACAATATCTCGAATGTATAACTCTGCCAACCACTCTGAAGAATAAGTAGTACAAATAGGAATAAAGTGCGCGGACTTGGTCAGCCTGTCTACAATCACCCAAATAGCATCGAACTTCTTCAAAGTCCGAGGAAGTCCAACAACAAAATCCATAGTGATACTCTCCCACTTCCATTCGAGAATAACCATTTGGTGAAGCAAGTCACCCGGTCTCTGAGGCTCATATTTCACCTGCTAACAATTGAGACACCGAGCTACAAACCCCATAATATCTTTCTTCATTCTCTGCCACCAATAATTCTATCTAAGATCCTGATACATCTTCCGGGACACGAATGAATGGAATACCGCGAGTTATGGTCCTCCTCCAATACCAACTCCTGAAGCCCATCCACATTGGGCACGCAAATCTAGCCTTGCATCCTCAACACTCCATCATCACCAATGGTTACATCTCTGGCATCATCATGCTAAACTCTATCCTTAAGGACAAGCAAATGCGGATCATTATACTGGCGCTCTCTGATGTGATCATATAAAGAAGACCGAGAAGCCACACAAGCCAACACCCGACTGGGCGCCGAAATATCTAATCTCACAAACCGATTGGCCAAGGATTGAACATCAATTGCAAGAGGTCTCTCCCCAACTAGAATATACACCAAACTCCCCAAACTCACTGCCTCTCGTCTCAAAGCATCAGGCACTACATTGGCATTTCCCAGATGATACAATATGGTGATATCATAATCCTTAAGAAACTCTAACCATCTACGCTACCTCAAATTAAGATCCTTTTGCTTGAACAAATGCTGAAGACTGCGACGATCGGTGAATATCTCAAAATATAAGCCATACAAGTAATGCCTCCATATCTTCATGAATCGGGTAATTCTTCTCGTGGGTCTTCAACTAATGAGAAGCATAAGCAATAACCCTACTCTCCTACATCAATACACAACCAATCCTAACTCTCGAAGAATCACAATACACGATATATGAACCTGAAACTGATGGCAAAACCAACACTAGAGCTGTGGTCAAGGTTGTCTTGAGCTTTTGAAAGCTCTCATCACACTCGTCCGACCATACAAATGGAGCACCATTCTAAGTCAACTTGGTCAAGGGCAACGCAATGGATGAAAATCCCTGAACAAATCGGCAATTATAGCTTGCCAACCCAAGAAAATTACGAATGTCTGTGGCTGAGGATGGTCTAGGCTAACTCCGCACCACCTCTATCTTCTTCGGACCAACCTGAATACCCTCGCTGGATACCACGTGTCCCAAAAAAGCCACTGAACTGAGTCAAAACTCACACTTGGAGGACTTTGCATAAAGCTGCTCCTCCCTCAATCTCTGCAATACAACTCGTAAATGATCCGCGTGCTCCTCCTGACTATGCGAGTACATTAGAATATCATCAATGAAAACAATAACGAATGAATCTAGATAAGGCCAAAATACACTATTCATCAAATGAATGAACGCTTCTGGGGCATTGGTCAGCCCGAAAGACATGAAAAGAAACTCATAGTGACCATATCTAGTCCTGAAAGCAGTCTTAACAATATCTGAATCCCTGATCTTCAACTGGTGATAGCCCGAACGGAGATCAATCTTGGAGAACACCCTCGCTCCCTGAAGCTGGTCAAAAAAATCCTCAATGTGAGGCAAGGTGTATTTGTTCTTAACTGTTACTTTGTTCAGTTGCCTATAATCAATGCACATTCTCATTGTGCCATCCTTCTTCTTCATAAACAGAACTGGCGCACCCCAAGGTGACACACTAGGCCAAATGAACCCATTATCTAGGAGTTCCTAAAGCTGCTTCTTTAATTCTTTCAACTCTGCTGGTGCCATACGATATGGCATAATAGAAATGGGCTGAGTGCCCGGCACTAGGTCAATACCAAAATCAATGTCCCTGTCTAGCGGTATGCCCGGCAGGTCTGCAGGAAATACATCAGGAAAGTCCCTCACAACTGGGACAGAATCAATACTAAGAGTCTCAGCTCCAGCATCCCGTACAAAAGCTAGATAAGAAAGACAACCCTTCCCAACCATACGCTGGGCCTTCAAGAAAGAGATCACTCTACTAGGAACATAATCAGGCATACCATGCCACTCGATCCGCGGCACACCAGGCATAGCCAAAGTGACTGTCTTAGCATGACATTCTAGAATAGCACGATGCGGCGATAACCAATCCATGCTTAAAATGACATCAAAATCCACCATGCTCAATAGTAATTGATCAACCGGGTCAGCAGACCCCCAATAGTCACTACACATGACTGGTACACGCGGTCTACAATAACCGTATCGCCCGCCGAGGTGGACAGATAAACAGGTAAAGCCAAAATCTCTTAGGATGTACGTAAATGATGAGAAAAATATGAAGACACATAAGAATAGGTGGAACCGGGATCAAATAATACCGAGGCGTCTCTGTGGCAGACTGAGACAATACCTGTAATGACAACATCTGAAGCAATAGCATCTGGCCTGCCTAGAATAGCATAAAAACGAGCCTAGCCGCCACCTGATCGATCTCCCCCTCTGGGGAGACCCCTAGCTGCCTGACCTCCACCCCTATCTGGCTGGGCGGGTTTTAAAGTAACTGGAGTAGAAGTCAAGGGCTGACCTCTATACTAAGACGAGCTAGCAAGACGACGAGGACACTACCTACTGATATGCCCAAAATCTCCGCACTCACAATAACTCCCAAGTGTTGGGGAAAGGGACTGAAGAGAACCCCTCACACCGGAATGACCAGTAGAAGGACTTGGCACAGAAGAACCCTGGACTGATGGGGCACGAGATGAACTATGAGCTGGGAGGGCATTGAGTGATGACTAGCCATGCTAAGACCCATGATACCCACGATCCAAAGATTCCCCATGATACACTGAGCGGGCCTACTGAGCGGGCCTGAAAGAACAACCTCTACCATGCTGGAACTGGCCCCTTGAAGGAGCACCACTGTAACTGCCAGAACCTCAAGGCCTCTTGGCCTCGTTTTCCCCTCGTTCCTGACGGCGAACCATCTCAATCTCTCGCTATATCAACTACCTCCTCGAAAGTAGCACCCAATACTCTCTCTATAGTCATAAGGATATGGAAATGGTAGTTAAGGCCATCAACAAATCTCCTGATCCTCTCACGATCAGTCAGAACCATCCAAACAACATGATGAGCCAACTTTGAAAACCTCATCTTATATTGGGACACGGTCATATCCCCCTATCTCAACCACTCAAATTGCCTGCGCAGCTCCTCTCTGCGGGACTGTGGCACATACTTCACCAAAAAGAGAGTGGAGAACTCCTGCCAAGTAAGGGGTGCTACACCAATAGGCCTACACCTCTCATACGCCTCCCACTAAGTGAAAGCAACCCCAGAAAACTGAAAGGTAGTGAATGCTACACCACTAGACTCAAGAATCCCTCTGTACGGAGCATCCGCTTATATTTGTCCAGAAAACCATGGGCATCCTCGCCCTCAGCACCACTGAATGACGGAGGCTGGAGTTTACCAAACCTCTCAAGACGACACTGCTCATCATCCGTCATAACTGGAACCCTAAACTCCTGCACTGGTGCAATCGGTTGAGCTGGAGGTGCCTCTGGCATCTGTTGTCCCTACACTACCTGCTCAGGTGTGTGAGCAATAGGGGTTTGATTGCCTCCCCCACCTGTGAATTAGCTGCTGCTGTGGTGGCTGAAACTGCCTTAGCCAAGCCAGTGCAAACTGTCAAGATCTATGCCAAGATCTCCTGTCGACCTGGGATCACGATGGGCACCACTGGTGCTTGAATTGGTGTTGTTGGAGCCTGATCCGGAGCTGGGGCAACTGGTGGATCAACAGGTTTTGCCTTCGCTGCTCTGCCTCTGCCACGACCACGACGGCGTCCTTAGTGGGTGGTACTGGTGGTCGTCCACCTCATCCGGTAGTGCGAGTCCTCGCCATCTCTGAGAGAATAGAATAACAAAAATTTAGTTCTAGGATTAACAAGTTTGCACGATAAGAATTTCAAGAATATGAAGTGTTTTCCTAAAAGGTTCTGCAGCCTTTTGAGGATAAATACAGACGTCTCCGTACCGATCCTCAAGACTCTGCTAAACCTGCTCATAAGTCATGAGACCTAGTAACCTAGGCTCTAATACCAACTTTAATAACCCGGGCCCACGTTGTGCATATATTGTACGCTTTGGGCTTCGCCCTCACGGTTTTGTTCTCCCCAAGTCCAACTGGGGAAAAGGCCTTTGCACATGTAATTCCAAGTCTTACTAATATAGCCCAAGACTCCCCCTCTCATTTTTGATGTGGGATTACTACGAGCTATAGTCCTATTGCCTCAGCACCTATACTGTACTCAACACATAAGTCAACATCCGATTGAATTTTCCAACTTAAGCCTTCTTAAAAGAGAGTAAGTGTCTCATTTCCTACCAAATTCTCTTTGAACTCAAACCAATCAACTCGACCACATAAAACACAGATAACGAAGTAGAAATGGAGCAGTAACTCATATTGGTGTTGGTTTACTGTAACGACCCGGGCCCACTCTGTGCATATATTGTTCGCTTTGGGATTTGCCCTCATGGTTTTGTTCTCCCCTAGTCCAACTGGGTAAAAGACATATGCACATGTAAGTCGAAGTCTTACTAATATAGCCCAGGACTCCCCCTCTCATTTCCGATGTGGGATTCCTCCGAGCTACAGTCCCATTGCCTCAGCACCTGTACTACACTCACCCCACCAACAAGAACACAATGTCCTCGTTGTGGGTACCCACCATCGTACATGGCGAGAGTCTGCTATGATACCAACTGTATCACAAAATAACTACTATGACGTGCAGCCCGATCTGTACATCGTTGCGGCGTGCCAATACATATAGATAGTTGACTGCGCTCACTGGGGTGTGCAGACTCCGGAGGGGCTCCTACAACCCAAGCACTATATTGTTGTGGCGCGCAGCCCGATCCACATAAACATTTGCTGCAGAGTGCAGCCCGATCCATAATATGTATAACATCCTCACTGTTGGGTTCTCAACCCCTCTTAGTCATTTTACTCACAGCCTCTTGGGAACAATAATATAAGGTAGGGATCTCAGCCCACATATTTCTCTCATTTAGAATTAACATTTATGAAACCGGTTCTCGTTGTTTAAACAAATAGAAACATGACTGAGGATATGATTTTTAACAAGTAAAGCGAGGAAAATGAGTTAAAATGCCCCTAAGGGTTCTACAGGTCGTCACAAGACCGCAAACATGGCAACTAGCCCAAATCATAATGATAACAAATAAGTCTCAGTCAAATAAGTAGTAATTTCATCAATCGGGACAGACCAATTCACAATCCCCAATGGTGCTCTACCCCATGCTCGCTATCGGGCGTGTAAGTCACCTCAATATAGCACTATGATGTGCAATCCGGGGTTTCAAACCCTCAGGACATCATTTAACATCATTACTCACCTTGAACTAGCTAATTCTCTAGCTCGCGACACCTTTGCACCTCGAATTGGCCTCCACGTGCGTCGAATCTATCCCAAAACATAACGAATACGTCACAATGTGCTAAGTGAACAAAGACCAATCGAAAACAATCGAAAAACACCAAAAAATCCAAAATTAGCAAAAACCCGAGCCTGGGCACACATCTCGAAATTCAAAAATTTTTACACCAACGGGTTCATTATCACTCAATGCGTCTATACATATAAAGAACACCAAAAGCGGGGTCCAAATGACCCCTCAAATCCCAAATTAAAATTCCAAAATCCCAAGCCCTAGTTCTTCCATTTTGGACTAAATTTTCATGAATTTCTAGGTTAATTTCACAATAGAATCACATTTTTCTTCTTAAAACTTACCTCCAATCAATCCTCCTTGAATCCCTCTTCAATTTCTCTTAAAGAGCTCTTAAAATACTCAACTATGGTGGAAAAATGGCTAAGACTCGCGAATGAAATGTTTATAAACTCACTGCCCAGGTCTAACCCTTCCTTCTTCACGAACGCGGTCAAACACTTGCATTCGCGAAGCATGAATTTACTTTGACCAAAAATATCCCTACACGAACCCGACACTCCAGTCGCGAATGCGATGACCACTTCACCGAAAATATATGCAAATGACTCACCCAATATGCGAACACGAAGAATAAAACTCACTGGACCCGCGATCCTTGTACGCGAACGTGAACATACCCATGCAAACACGAAGCATAAGAAAATAACGTTCTGCGAATTCGATCACTCCTTCACTAACGTGAAGGCCAACCTCAGATCACCTCAAAATCCTGCTATGCAAATGCAACTAAGCCCTCGCGATCGCGAAGCACAAGCTGCTCACCCTCCGCAAACATGAGCCTTCAAGTACGAATACGAAGCACTAATTCAGGCCAGTCCAATTTCCTTCTACGAGATCACGAGGTACCTCACGCGAACCCGAAGGCCAAAAATCTCTGCAACAACTGTGACCAATTTTTGCAACTTTTCAACATAGATAATGGTCCGATGGACATCCGGATCTCACCCGAGGCCCCCGGGACCTCAACCAAAAGCACCAAAACCTCCTAAAATGTCATTCAAACTTGTTCCAATCATTGAAACACCTCAAACAACACCAAATCTATCAATTCACCTCGAATTCAAGCCTAAGTTTTCTAAAAGCTTCCAAAACATGCTTTTGGTCAAAAACCCAACAAAACCATATCCGAATGACCTGATATGTTGCATATACATCCCAAATGACATAACGAAGCTACAACAACTCTCGAAGAAAAATCTCACCTACCAACCGAAAATCGCCAAAATACTAACTTCACCAATTCAAGCCTAATTCCACACCGGACCTCCAAAACCAATTCTGACTGCTCTCCTAAGTGATAAATCACCTCCCGAAGCTAAACGAACCTTCAAAACTAACATCTGGTCCCTCTAACGCATAAGTCAACATCTGATCAACTTTTCCAACTTAAGCCTTCTTAAAAGAGACCAAGTGTCTCATTTCTTACCAAATTCTCTCCGAACTCAAACCAATCAACTCGACCATATAAAACACAGATAACAAAGCATAAAGAAGAAGAAATGGGGGAAATAGAGTGGTAACTCATGAAATGACAGGCCGAATCCTCATATTCTTCCTTTACCATTCCATAGTTACTAGAATCACTTAATTCTGACTTAATGCCACATTACTTCATATTCCCTCCTTTTGGGGGAGTGCTATGATTTGGTGCTACGATGATCTATGCATAGATATTTTACCTCTTCATTTTTGGCATCTTTTCACATTATCGATGACCCTTACTCTCCTCGCGGTAATTCTTCTATACCAAGGATAATAAATTTCCTTACTCGCGAGGGTGACACTTAGTATAATTGGCACATATCATCCCTTATGAACTTTGATCACCTTGCTTGCTTTAGGGAAATGTCTTTATGAATGACCATTTTATGAATTTATCATGAATATTCTTCTGTTTTCCATTCTATTATCGCCGAAACAAAATCTAAAATTCCCATAATGTCGACCATTCTAAATCACTCAGTCCCTAATTCATGTTTAGTTTGTCTTGTTCACCAATCCAAATAGATTACTATTATCCAAGGGTCTAACTTTTCCTTTTGGTAGTTGCGTTGGAGTCACAGACTCATTTCTCAAAATGAGGATATAACTGTATGGCCTATACTCTTTTGTTGTCTCAAGGCCTGTCACCTCTTGTCTTTTTATTTACTTGACTGTATACTCTGTAATACTGTCATCTTTTTGACCTACCGTTTTCATCTATGTATTACATCTTACTCATAGTGCTTCATTGTCTCTCTTTTTATTTTCCTACTAATATTTATGTCTATCACCTTATTCTGAAAACTTCAACAAGACATTCATTTGCTTTTATCCCCTTTTTCTACTGGGGACGGGAGCCACACTAAGGTAATATTTATCCCTTTATGTCTTCCAGTGCATGTCTTTGTAGTACTCATATATAGCTGTACTATTTTAGAGTGCACCATCTGGGTGTCTCGTATCCTTATTCACCTTGCTTCTTTTACTTGTTTAAACTTGTATCTAGTTTCTGAATCTCTCATTGTTTTTCACCATACTGGTGGATAGATATCCTTGCCTTAAGGCTCCTTACTAAGAAGCTTACACGTCTTAGTGCACACATGATTTGCTGAATACCTCACGTTTACTCATCATAAGCATGATGCAAAATCGAGCTCCTCTTACTCAACTCTTCCACATCTACATTCAATCTCTTACCAACTATCTTTCAGGATGTAGGTATCGTCTTATTACAAAAAGAATTTAGGAATTTGAATTCCGATGAGTGAGCTCTACCACACGATCTAGAGTAAGAAGAAAGAGTGACAATCCTAAATATCCCACAGCCTCATGCTTATAAGTGTGTTGCACAACACACCCATAAACAAGACTATGCTAGAAACGGCTCTTAGACTCCCTAGGACAGAATTGCTCTGATACTAATTTTATCACAACCCAAACCTATGGGCCGCGATGGGCACCCAGTACCTTACTCAACCTAGTGCTAACATAACATATCATTCTTATCGTACTTTCATTAGAAAATGGGCCAAACGAGCCACCATGGGCTAACTAGAATAAACATAGGGGAATAGTTAATATAGGACGACCCAACCTGATATAAAAATTTATAAATGTGATATATGGGCCTATAAAGCCAACATGATCATTTATAAACACAAAACATAGGCCGACAAGGCCATACAAGCATTCGTACATCTGTCTACAAGCCTCTAAGAGTACATACTTAACATAAAGGTCGAGACAGGGCTCCACCATGCTAAACAATACACATACAAATCATATTGATCAAATAAGCAAGTTTGGAGCAAATAAAGCGCACCAACATCTTCCGCTGAGCTGATAGCTTACTTGGAGGACTTTTGGCCTGTCTATCGGGACCAACGGGCATGAAACGCATCGTCCCCAGGCAAAAGGGACGTTAGTACGAATAATGTACCGAGTATTTAAGGCAAATAAATAAGCACAAAAAATACATCGAAGAAATATAGAGTAAATGACTTAGCCTATAAGTCTGGATAACTCTATAAATCAGGAAATAGTTATAGTGTCATGCATACGCAAATGAATGCCATGTCGTGCATAGGTACATGTGTTCATAACATCATTGTGAGCACGTGATTTTTGCCCTAAGCAAATAATTCCTAAAATCCAAACAAAATAATTTTTCATTATTTGTTGATATTTGTTGCATTTTTTGTGTTAATTAATTGCATAATAATTCATACTAAAATTACAAAAAAAATAGATATATGCATTAGGATTTTTAATTTTTACAATTTTTGAAAAAAATTAAAAAAAAATAAAAAATAGCATTTTTAGTGTTTTAATCGAAAATTACTATAAAATAGATATTAAATAAATTTTAGGATTTAATTAGTTTTAGTTTAATTTCACAAATTAATAAAATCAGAAAAAATGATATATAAATCTGGAAAATAAAAATATACAAAAAATGAAAATACAATACAAAATATAAAATGGGTAAAAATAAGAAAAAGAAGAGGCTGTGAAATATTTTGGCCAAATGCCAAAATACCACAGGCCCAAACCAATTCACCCGCCCAAGCCCCATTTCTCGATCCGGTCCAGCACCATGGAGATCAAAACGGCGCCGTTTTAGAATCATTTAATCTCAGCCATCGAGAACTCTTGATCCAACGGTCACTAGTCGCCCGTAGTTAAATATACAAAAGTCGGATGATTTAATTAAGTCCACAATTAATTGTATCGTCCCCATCAGCGAAACCTTAGTCTCGCCGGAGCTCCTCGCCGGCGGGAAACGCCATTAACGCCAAACCCCACCAAAATCACACCACAACACCCTCTCCCTTTCCTCTTTCCACCCCTGTAACTATTTTTCTTCGAATCCTAACCCATCTCCTCAAATAATACATGT
>MU752980.1:32395-54276 GCA_026770625.1 Nicotiana glauca | reverse complement strand
AATAAGAAAGTGCGCCCACGGAAATTTGAAGTCGGACAGTTGGTATTGAGACGTATCCTACCTCATTGGGCAGAAGCAAAAAGAAAGTTTGCTCCCAATTGGCAAGGGCCATTTTTTGTATCACGAGTGTTGTCCAATGGAGCATTATATCTAACAGATGTGGAAGGGAATTGTGTAGAAATGGCTATCAATTCTGATGCAGTCAAGAGATATTATGTATGATTTCTTTATCTTTATGTATCTGATTGTATTTGACATATTTTTGAGATTGAAATGATGAAGGCATTTTGTTCCGCTATCCAAACACTTTATCCATTGCAATCCCTTTGAGACTTACTATATTTTTTGTTTCATATCCCTCTTTCGGAATCAACAACAAAAATCAAGGATTGAACGAGGAAATTACGTGGAGAAAAGAATAGAAAAGAAGAAAGAAAAGAAAAGAAAAGAAAGGAAAAGAAAAAAGAAAAAAAAAAGGAGGAAAAGAAAAAGAAGAAAAGAAAGAAAATGAAAAGAAAAGAAAAAAGAGAGAGAAAAGAAAAGAAAAGAAAAGAAAAGAAGAAAAAGAAAGAAAAGAATGCAAAGAAAAGAAGAAGAATGGGAGGAAGAAAACATTGCAACAATGAAGCGATTTTATGATCCGAAATACGTTTGACTTGATACCGAAAGGGTACGTAGGCAGCCTTACTGAGGTTCAGTCACAACAGAAGAAAAGTCCAAGAATCCCCAGAAAATGAAACTGGGGCAGAAGTTATGTTTGTTATGGAAAACATGATTCCGAAAGTTGTAAAATTTGAACCCACGTTGGAATACTTTGAGCCTTTATACCCCTCTTTCTAAACCCATCCAAAAGCCACATTACAGTCCAAAGAAAGACCTTCTGATCAATTTTAATAAATGGCAATACAAGCAGGTAAGGTGAATCATGTATGGACAACACTCTGGTACCGAAAAAAGAAAAAACTGAAAATGAGAGAGTCCTATTGGTGAAAACCTTCATGGGCACCGTAAGGCGATGTAAGTTGAGAGATATAAAAATGAGAGAGTCTTATTGGTGAAAACCCTCACGGGCACCGTAAGGCGAAAGTAAGTTCCAAAGTGGGCAAATGAAGAAGTTTGTGGTTGAAAAGTGGCAAAACAAGTAAGGTCTGGGTGTTGTTGAAGATCAAGTTGCGAAATATGGAATAACAAATGGTGCAATTGATAGTCAGTTGGTTGGACAGACTAGGCTGGTAAATCCAAAATGCATAGCATGATCAATGGAATCAGCCTTCCCATTCAGATAAGTTCTACCCTCCTTCTCTTTTCAGAGCCTTCTATCCTCAAAACTTCGAGGTCATTGCATTTCATTTTTCTTGAAATTTGTCTATAAGACATTTGTAGTCAAAGCTAACTACCAGCTTCTCAGTTGTATGGCACAATGAGATCGGGATTTATTAAAGGACAGTTGAAACAAAAAAGACCAATGGTAATTAGATGGTTGGAGAAAGAAGCAAAAATTCACAAGGAAAAGGAAAAAGAAACATCAGGACAATAATATGAGAAATAATTAGATCATTGGGATCAGAAGGTTTGAAAGGCAGCTGGGAAATCACGGCAAGACAAAATAAGTTCACGAAGCAAGTCGGAGCAAGTTCAGAAGTGAGAGCATGGCCAACAAGAATGCCAGCAGCTAACCACCATTTTATACTAACAAATTGTTCTTTGATTAGAACAGGGACAAAATATTCAAATTCTTACTAATCACTTTAAAGTGAATGTGACCAATGTGGATAACAAGGGAACACAGAAAGTTGCAGTAGTCAGGCACCCACCTGGAGAACAAGGGAGGACAGTTCAGTTTTAAGGGAAAGCAGTAATATTCAAAGAAATCCATTTCAAGCTTCAGCAGTAAGGGCCCCCCTGGAAAACAAGGGAAGTATAATTTTTAGCCTTCAATTTATATATTTGATAATATGCTGTACCCAGCCACCAAACTAGGGCAGAAAATTTTTCTTTGTTTGTATGTTTGTTGTAAGCACGCGCCCACCTAAAGAACAAGGGAATATCTTTTCAAATTCAGCAAGCAGGCACCTATCTGAAGAACAAGGGAATACATTCCAAAGTACAACAAGCAGGCACCCACCTGAAAAACAAGGGAAGTATAATACAACTTTTTATTTCAAGTTAACATTCAGTAATATCATGCACCCAGTTACCAAACTGGGGCAGAAAATTTTCTTCGTTTTGTATGTTTGTTGTAAGCAGGCGCCCATCTAAAGAACAAGGGAATATCTTTTCAAATACAGTAAGCAGGCACCCACCTAGAAAACAAGGGAATTAACATCTGAAATTTAGCTTTGAGTTTTAATATCTGATAATATGATATGCCCAGTCACCATACTGGGACAAAATGTTTTTTTTCTTTGTTTGTCAATTTTTATAAGCAGGCGCCCACCTGAAGAACAAGGGAATACTTTCTGAAGTAATCGCAAGCAGGCGCCCACCTGGA
This sequence comes from Nicotiana glauca, assembly GCA_026770625.1. Taxonomy (NCBI): domain Eukaryota; kingdom Viridiplantae; phylum Streptophyta; class Magnoliopsida; order Solanales; family Solanaceae; genus Nicotiana; species Nicotiana glauca. The sequence goes on along the minus strand of MU752980.1, from coordinate 51,785 downwards.
GAACAAGGGAATACTTTTTCAAGTAATCGCAAGCAGGAGCAAGAGAATACTTTTTTCAAGTAATCGCAAGCAGGAGCAAGAAAATACTTTTTCAAGCAATCGCAAGCAGGAGTCCATCTGAAGAATGGACACAGTCAAAGTTATAGCAAAAGAATGCAAGATGCAATATCAAGGCAATTCAAGGACACAAGATACCAGACATTAGATAGGATTTTGTAAATAATAGGGCATAGCCTAGGCTAGTTTCTTTTTATCTTTACATGGTGTAATAAGGGGGTCAGCAAGCAGTAACAGCAGCAACAAGAGTGAAATCACAGCATCATGGTAGTCCCAGCTACCAGACACTCCTGAACTACACTGACCTGATTCCTGTTTTGCCCGGGATATGTAGGCAACCTTAGAAGCAGGGTGCGGTCAAACTTTTAAAAAAAGCTTCACATGGAATGTGCGAATGAGCAAAAATCCCTCATTACCGCTCACTTATCTTTGCACGAAAACTCTTCGTATTTTCGAGTAAAGAGGGGCAGCTGTGAGCACGTGATTTTTGCCCTAAGCAAATTATTCCTAAAATCCAAACAAAATGATTTTTCATTATTTGTTGATATTTGTTGCATTTTTTGTTATAATTAGTTGCATAATAATTCATACTAAAATTACAAATATATATATATATACATATATGCATTAGGATTTTTAATTTTTACAATTTTTGAAACAAATTAAAAAAAATCAAAAATAGCATTTTTAGTGTTTTAATCGAAAATTACTATAAAATAGATATTAAATAAATTTTAGGATTTAATTAGTTTTAGTTTAATTTCACAAATTAATAAAATCAGAAAAAATGATATATAAATCTGGAAAATAAAAATATACAAAAAATGAAAATACAATAAAAAATATAAAATGGGTAAAACAAGAAAAAGAAGAGGCTGTGAAATATTTTGGCCAAATGCCAAAATACCATAGGCCCAAACCAATTCACCCGCCCAAGCCCCATTTCTCGATCCGGTCCAGCACCATGGAGATCAAAACTACGCCGTTTTAGAATCATTTAATCTCAGCCATCGATAACTCTTGATCCAACGGTCACTAGTCGCCCGTAGTTAAATATAAAAATGTCGGAGGATTTAATTAAGTCCACAATTAATTGTATCGTCCCCATCAGCGAAACCTTAGTCTCGCCGGAGCTCCTCGCCGGCGGGAAATGCCATTAACGCCAAACCCCACCAAAATCACACCTCAACACCCTCTCCCTTTCCTCTTTCCACCCCTGTAACTATTTTTCTTCGAATCCTAACCCATCTCCTCAAATAATACATGTTCTGTCGCCGGAACCCTACCGGCGGCGAACGTAACTTCACCCAAACCTACTCAAATTAGCACCCTAGAATCCTCTTTCCCTCCTATATACGAATTCCATAGTTTCTTGGCTCAAATAGGGCCAGAATGGCTCAAATTTTAATTTCAATCTTTCCGGCCAAAGTCCAAACCATGCCAAACATCACCAAAATAACACTCTAGGTTCGCATTAGCTTCCTTTACCCAACCCCCATGCTCTTTTGTCTCGAATCTCCCCAGAACCATTCGAATGTCGGATTGAAAATTTCCGGCCAAAACCTAAATTTTTAAATCCCCACAATTTCGGACCATAACGTCCCTAATCAGGTGTTCTCTTATGAAAACACCTGGTTAGGTATGTTACGGGTCGGAATTTTGGACGGTTAGGTTTCCAAAGGGTGGCCGGATTTCGAGCCATGGCAGTGAGGTTTTATTTCTTGTTAATTCTTTTATGTTTTCTTCTTTGATCATATTCCTTAATTTCTTGTTAAGACGCATCTGGAGTTTTGTTGCTGATTGTTGTCTAATTAGACTGAAATTCTTCTTGTTTGTCTTAGTTTAGTTTGATTATTAGCATGGTTTCAGATTAAAATTTGTTTTGATGATGGATTCATGGATTGATTTGTTTTGATAATTAGATTTTAGTCTGACTGGGTTCCAATCGTTCCTTGATTTGTGTTTTAAATTCATTGCTTCATTAGCTGATTACGTTTGATACTGTTAGTTAACTAGGTTTAGTTGTTAGATAGCCATTGTTAGAATTGGGCAGGGTTAGACCAATTTAGTAGTTTCAAATAAGTTCGAGGGTATTTCGGGTAACTGGTAAGGCACAAAAATGTGGTAGATCACTCCTGAAATTCCTAGAAGCTTCTAGGCGTGGGGGTTAAGGTATATTTCAGTTAAGATAGGGGTGTAACTTGGGTCAAGTCAATAAAAAAGTGGTAAAAGTTGAAAATAAACTAAAGGGCCTTGGAAGAAAAACTAAAAATCTGATACTCACTCTTGGTGCCTATAAAAAGGCAGGCACTTTGCCTTGTTCAGGGGCTCTCTTTGGATCCAAAAAATAATTCCCCCCTATAGCACTCTCTCTCTAGTTTCAGATCTAGGTTGAAATCCAAATATTCAAAATTCAAAGAAAAATCATAAAATAGAAAACAAAAAATCAAAAAGAAAAATCACTGTTTCATTGCTTAGTTAGGTTCATTTCCAGTTCTGCCGGAATCTCTCCATCTAGGCTCTAATTCTGAGTTTTGTAAAGAGCATTCAGAGTTACTTGATAACTGGTCGAAAGAATTTGGGGTCTATTTGAATTGGTTTTGGTTAAGTTTTATCTTAGTGAAGCTTCAGGCACCTTTAAATTCAGTTTCGAAGGAATTTGAGTGTATTTGCGAGTCATTGTACTGTTATTTGGTCATTTGCTTTGCTGCTGGTTTTCTGCTGGAACTTCCTGTTTGATTTGGGTTTAAATTACTCTGGTTGCTGATATCTGTTGATTGCTGGGCAATAACTGTGATATTTGCTGCTGATCCTTGCTTTTTCATTTTTCTTCGATTCCAGGTACATGTTCTATTACTTACAGGCTTATGAATGTGGAGTAAAATGCTATTAGAGAAGGAGTTTTCATGTTGTGTATTAATGTTAGAGTTAAATCAACATATTCATTTGAATTATTAGATGTAAACTGGACTGTATGAATTGAAGGAACATTGAACTCATGTTTGTCCATTGGAATTGTTAAATGTGCATTTGTATATGCAGAGATGCTTATAAATTTAGTTTTGTCAGGTACTAGTGGTAGTTGTCCCTGTTGAAATAATGGAATAGTGCATGTGATTTGAATTGGCTGTATGAGAATTTGAAGGCATAACGTTAAGAGCAGTAGAATAATTGACTGATTTGAAATTTAAACTAATGAGTAGCAGGACTGGGAATCTGCATTTAATTACTATCCTAATTCATGTTTGTCCTTCATTTAGCTAAGATGTGTAGTTTCCAATGCCATTGAAATAATTCTACTAGAGTATCGAATTTAATCCTGTTAGTATTGCTTTTATAGTTTTTAATTTGACTTCACCCTCTACAATATTTGAGATCCTGCTGGCAGGTAGATAGATAGGATAAGTTGTCGCTTGTATCATGGATTGTTGAAATAAAGATGTGAAGTAAACTAGAGATAAACACAAACTGATTTTATTACTTGAATTAGACTACATTCAATTGCACAGAAACGAGCCGATTCGTTTGGGACTGAATGGTCCACTCAGACTCACGTGAGTGTTGCGTATTGCTTATGTCCAGACTGGAATTTGGATCTGCTGGTACACAGTTGTGAGGGTGCGAATTGGGCCTTCCTCCAAGGGCCCATCAATCTCACGATTGGAGTCTGTTAAGTATCCCTATGGGCCTATTTTAAAGCAGTTTTCTCATAAGCTTTGGGCCATGATGCAAAATTCCTTTTCTTCATTTTAGAGACAAATAATCATAGTTGCTTCTAGGATGGACCTTTAAATAAAAGATGAGACGAGCCTCGCCAAATGAAATACAAAAGGAGGGGCCCTCAATAATTGCTACATAAAGAAATATATTAGAATTGGAAGGACTATTTAGATAATTCCACAGTCTTTTTCCCAAAATTAATTAACACGTAGATGCTTTAGGCGCGATTTATAATAATATTACCTTCTTAAATACGGGTGCACATTTATGTGACCCAAATCCAAATCTCAACGAAGTCGAAATGTGTTAAAAGCCACGGGCGTACTGGTACGGCATGGTTAGAGATACATTTTCACGACGTTGCAATTCTTTAAAATAAATAACAAATATAAATAAAAGCGGTTGATTAATAAAGGCACAACATTGAAATCAGATAAAAAAAAATACAACAGTTGAGCAACCGTTCTAGAACCACAGAATTCGGGAGTGCCTAACACCTTCTCCCGGATTAATAGAATTCCTTATCCGGATTTCTGGTTCGCGACTGTTAAACAGAGTCAAACCCTTACTCGATTCGGGATTCAAACCGGTGACTTGGGACACCATAAATCTCTCAAGTGCCAGCTCTGAATCTTAAATAAAAACGAATCCCATTTCGATTGTCCTTTAAGTGGAAAAACTCCTTTATTATACCCCTCATGGGATGTAGTAAGATAAAAAAGGAGGTGTGACAATCATCAAGCCTCTGAGGGCATCCCACTATTTCATCTCGGCCACTGTGGGAAAAATCATCAACGTATACCACCTGATCAGGTGGTGGTGCGTATATAACGCCGTAACCTTTTCCCATATCGCGTATAAATATATATACATATATATGTGTATATAACGCCATCTGGTCATGGGTCAATGTAAATGAATGCAATGCATGAGAAGTACGCCAATAAAATCTTTCGGAACGTCATAAGACCATTATGCCTCTGAGTAATATCATAAAATAAACTTTATCAACTTACGTATTTTGTGAGACCCATGAACAAATGATAGGATCATATGACACATGGGGAAATAAGAACGTATGAATCTCTAGTATTTAAGTGAATAGACTCATTTATGAAATTTTAGCATTTGCTCATTTCGTTTTTGTCGTATAGATTATGCCAAAAGGTAAGAAGGGATAGCCTTAACATACCTGAATCGATTCTCTTGACCATCCCTCTAACACATGTGTTTTGCGACAACATGTAACAGTGGATAGAACTAGGGAAAATTCGTATGATATTCTTTGAGAAAGATTGCACTGTACTCCCTTAGAATCGCAAAATCTCACGGTATATAGTAAAAATGGTTTGTGTTCAAAATGTTTTGAAGCAATACATTGCTATTGCAATCTATGAACTTTGATGAAGCTTTCCTTGTGATTGTAGAGGTTTAAAATTTATTTAGATTGTTTTTTATGTCTATGGGTATGGGTCCCACTTATGTGGTGACTGAGTCAGAATGTTTAGTTTTTGGGGAGCATTTTGAGGTCCATTATGCGGACCGCATGTTTACTCTGCGATCGCAAATGCGACCGCATATTTGACTCGGGCTCCAATTTTCTAATTTTTAACCCGGCCTTCCTATCGATATAATCGACATTGACAATTAGATAATGATGAAAAGTACTGTTATGTGTTGAAATACTTGGGCTATAAGCCAACATTGAAACAAAGAATTATTCATGCTAGCTATGTGCTCACTTACCTGTGATTGCAACTTGAATTATCCTTGGTATATGTGTCTATGACCACAACTTGTAAGATGAATATTAAAAAGGGGAAACAATGTGGTGATGGTGGCCATGAGTGCCCCAGGGATTGTTATGATATGTGTGAGACAAAGACTTGAAGTGTTGACTAATGAGAATGGAGTATTGCCTCCAATGATGTGACCTAGCTGATCGGGTCGCGATCGGACACCATGACGCACACATGGTGGTAATATGATGATATTGAATTCCGGATAAGGGAAATAAATTATTGATTGAGAGTAACGCCTCCAATGAGGCGACCTAGCCGGTCGGGTCATGGCCGGACTCCACTCGAGATGGCGGTGGTAATGAGAATAGTGGTGAACATGTGATAGATATGCCCAAATCTATGTTGTGGAAATTGTATGAAAGATTATATGAATTGTTTCTTGATTTTCCTGTATTAATTGCTTGTATTTATTTGATAGTTCTTTCTAGTAAAATGGTGTTTAGTTATACATACCATTACAATTCAAATGTACTGACGTCCCTTTTGCCGGAGGCGCTACATTCGTGTTATGATTGTAGGTGGCTCCATAGCAGACAGTGCCGACCGTGTGTAGCGGAGCATTTTTCTACTCGAAGTCTCGGTGGGCCCTTTTTCTTCCATGGGGCTATATGATGTACCTTTTGTCATTTACAGCTTTTCACTTTCGAGGTATAGCTGGGGCCTTGTTGCCGGCATAGTCATGCTTATCTGTTGTATCCTTAGAGGCTCCAAAGACACTAGCGTGGGTTATGTATATTTGGTGATCCTAAACTTGTGAACTCCTCAAGCTGTAACTCTAATAGAATCCTTGAAGCTAGCTTATGTACGGTAAATTTTTATGATACGAAATGAATCAGTAATGTGGTATACACCGTTAGTTGGGGTAGAAAGTGTTCGGTTAGGCTTGCTCAGTCGGGTTCACTTGACTGAGCGCCGGTCGCGCCTCCCGAGGTTGGGGCGTGACAAACTTGGTATCAGAGCCTAAGGTTTTGAACGTGTCCTTGGATATCTTGGAGCCGTGTATAGTAGAGTCCTTCGTATCGGTGTGAAGTCGACCACATTTATATGTTGGAGGCTATTCGGAAATTTAGTAATTTAACCCTTCTTTGATATTCTGGATCGTGCGGTGAAACTGTTTACTTCCTAATCGGTGTATTGTTCAATCTTGCAGTAAATGGCACCTAAGAAGAAGGCAAGAACTGGCCAAGAAGCCAATGCCACCCCAGGAGTGGTTGATGAGTCACTGATTGATGTTGCGGGTGGGGGTAGCCGCCCTGCTATTACCCTGCCGGATCCTTCCATTCCATAACAAACTACCTCAGTCAATACAACTACGGAGGGTACCACTATACCTCCCGTTGATGCTCTTGTCCCGCCCCCAGTCCCAGCTTTCGGTTCTAGCATTTCTGATGGGGATCTTAGGGGAGCTATTCAAATGTTGACTCAGTTGGTAGCCTCTCAGGCCCAAAGGTCAAATATTGCACCCAGTTCATCCAGCCAGCCAGGGGATTCTACTAGTTCCAGGGTAAATAGATTCCTTCAGTTAGACCCCCCGGTATTCACAGGTGCCAATCCAGAGGAAGACCCTCAGGACTTTATTGATGAGATGCACAAGACCTTCAGGGTGATGCATGCAACTGAGACAAAGGGAGTAGAGTTGGCTGGCTACCGTCTGAAAGGGGTGGCCTATTCTTGGTTTGAGTTATGGGAGGACTCCCGAGAGGAGGGGCACCCTCCGGCGAGGTGGAGTGAGTTTGCCGATGCTTTCATTGATCATTTCTTGCCCGTTGAGACAAGGGCAGCTCAGACAGCAGAGTTTGAAAGTCTGAGGCAAGGTAACAGAAGTGTATGGGAGCACCACATGGAGTTTGCCCGCTTGTCCAAGTATGCTATTCATATATTGCCGACCATGGAGGCTAGAGTGCGTAGGTTTGATCTGGTTCTTAATCATTTGACTGTTAATGAGGCTTATACGGTAGCATTGAATTCTGACATGAACTACGGGAGGATGGTAGCATTTGCTCAGGCCACAGAGGACCGTAAGGTGAAGAACAGAATGGCGAGAGAGAGTAACAGCAAGTCTCGGTCTATGGTCAACATGGGAGAGTCCCTAGGTAGGGGAAGATCAGCTTTAGGGGAGGATCATCAGGACCTTCCCACTCTGTTGCACAGTCTTCAGCCAGTGCACCACCATCAGGGCCCAGCCAGCAGTAGTGGAGTCGTTTCAGGCCCGGTCACGGCAACAGGGGATTCCACCAGCGAGGTCGGTCAGGGGAGAGGTTTCAGTAGCAGCAGAGGTCCCCGTGTCCCAAGTGCGAGAAGATGCACTCGGGGGTCTGCTACACGGAGTTGCCTATATATTACGGATGTGGGATGAGGGGCCATATTCAGAGACACTATTGTGCGTCTCTCCAGGTAACAGGTAGGGTCACAGCTCAGCCCTCCAGTCCAGCAGGTGCCACATCTTCAGCCCCCTCCCCAGCTCAAGGTGCCCCAGCACCCCCATAGTGGGGTGCAGCTAGGGGTGGTGCACAGATTTTGAGAGGTCCTAGCCGATTCTATGCTATGAGTGGTCGCTAGACTGTAGAGGCTTCTCCAGATGTTTTTTACAGGTATTTTGATTGTCCAATCTCATGATGTGTATGCGCTTATTGACCCTAGTTCCACTTTATCCTATGTTACCCCATTTCTTGCTATGATATTTGGGAAATAGCCGGAGCAACTTCATGAGCCATTTTCAGTATCTACCCCAGTTGGTGAGTTAATTTTGGTTGCTCGAGTTTATAAGGGTTATGTTGTTACGGTGCGTGGTAGGGATACTATGGCCGATCTTATCGAGTTGGGAATGGTGGATTTCGACCTAATAATGGGAATGGATTGGCTTTACTCATGCTTTGCCAAACTTGATTGTATGACTAGAACTATCAAGCTCGAATTTCCTAATGAACCCATCATTGAATGGATGGGAGATAATGTAGTGCCTCGAGGTCGGTTTATTTCCTACCTTAAGGCTGCAAAAATGATCAAGAAGGGGCGTGTCTATCATCTAGTTCGAGTTGCAGACACCAATGCCGAGGCACCTAGCCTTGATTCTGTACCAGTTGTGAATGAATTTCTGAATGTCTTTCCAGATAAGCTCCCTGGGATTCAACCAGACAGGGAGATTGATTTTGGGATCGACGTGATGCCAGGCACACAGCCTATATCGATTCCACCTTACAGGATGGCACCGACAGAATTGAAAGAACTAAAGGAGCAATTGAAGGATTTGTTAGAGAAGGGTTTCATACAGCCAAGTGTGTCGCCATGGAGCGCACCGGTCTTGTTTGTAAGAAAGAAGGATGGATCGCTGCGGATGTGTATTGACTACTGGCAACTTAACAAAGTCACAATCAAAAACAAATATCCCTTAACAAGAATAGATGACTTGTTCGATCAATTGCAAGGCGCTACATGTTTCTCAAAGATTGACTTGCGGTCCAGGTGCCACCAATTAAAGATACGGGAGCGGGATATTCCAAAAACAGCTTTCAGAACCCGGTATGGGCACTTCGAATTTATGGTAATGTCTTTTGGGCTAACAAATGCCCCATCAGCTTTCATGGACCTTATGAATCGAGTCTTCAAGCCCTTCCTAGACTCTTTTGTGATAGTGTTCATTGACGACACTCTAGTATATTCTCAAAGTCGGGAGGACCATGCTGGCCATCTCAGGGCAGTATTGCAGACTCTTCAGCAACATCAATTATATGCAAAATTTTCAAAATGTGAATTCTGGCTTGAATCTGTCGCGTTCTTGGGTCATGTTGTTTCCAGGGAAGGAGTTATGGTTGACCCTCAGAAGGTTGCGGCAGTGAAGAATTGGCCTAGACCTACCACTCCAACCGAGATTCGCAGTTTCTTGGGATTAGCTGGGTACTACATGAGGTTTGTGGAGGGGTTTTCTACTAATGCCTCTTCTTTGACAAAATTGACACAGAAAGCAGTTAAATTCTAATGGTCTGATGCTTGTGAAAAGAGTTTCAAAGAATTGAAATCAAGGTTAACAACAGCACCGGTGTTAGCCCTACCAGAGGGTACCGAGGGATTTGTGGTGTATTGCGATGCTTCAAGAGTCGGGCAGGGGTATGTGTTGATACAGCGGGGCAAGGTGATAGCCTACGCCTCTAGGCAACTCGAGAATCATGAGAAGAACTATCCAACCCATGACTTAGAGCTAGCAGCTGTGGTGTTTCCACTAAAGATTTGGCGGCATTATTTGTATAGTGTCCATGTGGACATATTTACCGATCATAAGAGCCTTCAATACATCTTCAAGCATAAGGAGTTGAACCTGAGACAAAGAAGGTGGTTAGAGTTACTCAAAGACTACGATATGGATATTCTTTACCACTCGGGAAAGGCAAATGTTGTGGCAGACGCACTTAGTCGAAAATCTATGGGAAGTTTGGCTCATTTGGGGGCCTATCTGAGGCTGTTAGCTAGGGAAGTTCACCGGCTAGCTTATTTGGGAGTTCGTCTGGCAGACTCTGATGAAGGAGGGGTAATTATACAGAATAGGGCTGAATTATCGCTTGTGGTAGAGGTGAAAGAAAAGAAATTCAATGATCCATTGTCCGCACAATTAAAAGAAGGGATTCACAATCATAAGACCACAACTTTCTCCTTGGCTACGGTACCAAGAACGCCTGTGCGTTCCTGATATCGACAGTCTTCGAGAAAGGATCATGGTAGAAGCTCACACATCCACGTATTCCGTGCACCCAGGTTCTACAAAAATGTATCATGGTCTCAAGGAAATTTATTGGTGGAACAACATGAAGAAGGATGTAGTGAAATTCGTGGCAAAATGTCTGAATTTTCAATAGGTAAAAGCCGAACATCAAAGGCCCGGTGGGTTGACACAATGCATAGACATTCCAATGTGGAAGTGGGAGATGATTAACATGGACTTTGTGGTAGGGTTGCCGCGCACTTCGCAAAAGTTCGACTCAATTTGGGTGATCGTGGATCGACTCACGAAATCAGCGCACTTCTTGCCAGTTAAATCTAGCGACACATCAGAACAATATGCTCAGTTATATATCAAAGAAATAGTCAGGTTGCATGGCACTCCAGTCTCAATCATTTCAGATCGAGGGGCTCAATTCACAACTAACTTTTGGAAGAAATTTCAGCAGGGCCTGGGTAAGCAAGTGAACCTTAGCACAACTCATCATCCACAAACCGATGGGCAAGCAGAACAGACTATTCAGACGCTTGAGGACATGTTGCATGCTTGTACTATTGATTTCAAGGGGAGTTGGGATGACCATTTGCCACTGATAGAAGTCGCTTACAACAACAACTTTCACGCTAGTATTCAAATGGAACCGGTCGAAGCATTGTACGGTAGGAGATATAGGTCTCCCATCGGGTGGTTCGAGGTTGGAGAAGCGGAATTGATAGGGCCGGACCTCGTGCATCAGGCCAAGGAGAAAGTCAATCTTATTAAAGAAAGGTTGAAAACTGCTCAAAGTCGCCAAAAATCCTACTCGGATGTGCGTCGCAGAGATTTGGAGTTTAAAGAAGATGATTGGGTATTCTTGAAAGTTTCCCCTATGAAGGGTATCATGCGATTTGAAAAGAAAGGAAAATTAAGCCCAAGGTATGTCGAGCCATACAGAATTATTCAGAAAGTTGGTCAGGTGGCATACAAGCTCGAGCTGCAGCCCGAGATGTCATTGGTACACCCGGTTTTCCATGTGTCTATGTTAAGGAAGGTGGTAGGGGATCCATCCTCCATTATGCCAGTTGAGACTATTAAAGTACACGAAGAGCTATCATTCGAAGAGGTCCCAGTTGCCATTCTTGATAGGCAAGTTCGAAACTAAGGAATAAGGAAATTGCATCCGTAAAAGTATTATGGCGGAACCAGCACGTTGAGGAAGCTACTTGGGAAGCCGAGGATGAGATGAAAAAGAAGTATCCACACTTGTTTGAATGAACATGTAATAACTTTTATGCGTTTAGCTCTTTCGAAATTGTATTTGCTGGCTGGATTTATGTAAAACCGTCCTCTTTTGGTAATATGGTTGCCTATATAGCCATGGTTGATATTGTGCCAGTTATACTATGCTTACAAATATGCTTATGCTGTTATGGTATGTTTCTGGGGCTCTCTGACAGGTGGGTAAGGCCTAGATACAAAGGAAACTCTGGCAAAATTTTCGGAAATCTAGGGAGTTAGCTAAATTTGGAGACTGTCAACCAGTTTCAGGTTGTAAAGAGGAGAAGATTGCACTAAGACTGTTAATAAGTGAACCTTGATCCTCATTCGAGGACGAATGATCTTAAGTGGGGGAGGATATAAGGCCCCGTGAAATCCCTACTCAAAACCCCGGATTTTGTGGTTCCAAATTAGGAGCTCGCCGCGGCACAGACCTTTTTGGATTGAATAATGCATTAAAAAGTCAAGAATAAGTTTCCAGAAAAATGCAAGAAATGCGGTCTAGAATGCGGTCGCATAATCAAAATGTGGGCCGCATATCTGCTACAGAGTAAGGCAGAATGTTGGTTAAAATTGAAGTCAGTTATGTGGTCGAAATGCGGTCGCATAATCAAAATGCGGACCGCATAGTCGTCGCATATTTTCCTTTGAATTTTGCGAGGGTCAGTTCTGCGGTGCACTTTGCGACCGCAGAACATGAATGCAGACCACATTCTTATCGTAGACTGAGTCAGAATGTTTAGTTTTTGGGGAGCATTTTGCGGTCCCCTATTCCGACCGCATGTTTACTCTGCGATCGCAAATGCGACCGCATATTTGACTCGGGGCTCCAATTTTCTAATTTTTAACCCGACCTCCCTATCGATATAATCGACATTATAGCTCATTTTAAGCATGTTTTCTGAGATTTTTAGAGAGAGAGAGAGAGGGTCTTAAAGGTGGAAAGTGTCACCCATCAAATTCTCCTTGATCCTTGCTAAAACATTGAAGAAGATCAAGTGAAGACACCTAAATTTTCATTCCCAAGAGGTAAGATTCATAACCTTAGCTCCTATTTCTACACTTAGATACATGGGGCCAGTAGAAAAGTAATTCAAGAATATAAGAATGATGTTCTCTACATGCATGTCAAACCATAGGATATTGGAAGGTAGAAAACTAAAAAGAAGGCAGTTGGGGGTATAAAATGATAGAAATTCCTCACAAAAAGGGGCTAAGATCACAATGCACCTTTAGTGTTTGATGATATGCTCGAACCAAGCTAGAACTTCAGTTTCGTCTCTAATTCTCGAATTAATTTGTAATTCTTGCTCAATAGATCGAAGTGATAAGAGTTCCGGAAATTGTAAAAGAGTAAGGAAAAGCTTTATTGAGGTATGTATGGCTAAAACCCCCTTTTATTAGAAATTGAGCTCCGTTGTCATTACGAAAGAATGGTAAGAGTTGAATTGGCTAGTGTATTGATTGTTATTACGCATTAATTGATGTGCATATTTATATACATATTCGTGAAGGGTGTGCCTCAATGTGAATAATGTGCCAATCTTGACAATTAGATAATGATGAAAAGTACTATTATGTGTTGAAATACTTGGGCTATAAGCCAACATTGAAACAAAGAATTATTCATGCTAGCTATGTGCTCACTTACCTGTGATTGCAACTTGAATTATCCTTGGTATATGTGTCTATGACCACAACTTGTAAGATGAATATTAAAAAGGGGAAACAATGTGGTGATGGTGGCCATGAGTGCCCCAGGGATTGTTATGATATGTGTGAGACAAAGACTTGAAGTGTTGACTAATGAGAATGGAGTATTGCCTCCAATGATGTGACCTAGCTGATCGGGTCGCGATCGGACACCATGATGCACACATGGTGGTAATGTGATGATATTGAATTCCGGATAAGGGAAATGAATTATTGATTGAGAGTAATGCCTCCAATGAGGCGACCTAGCCGGTCGGGTCATGGCCGAACTCCGCTCGAGATGGCGGTGGTAATGAGAATAGTGGTGAACATGTGATAGATATGCCCAAATCTATGTTGTGGAAATTGTATGAAAGATTATAGGAATTGTTTCTTGATTTGCCCGTATTAATTGCTTGTATTTATTTGATAGTTCTTTCTAGTAAAATGGTATTTAGTTATACATACCAGTACAATTCAAATGTATTGACGTCCCTTTTGCCGGGGGCGCTACATTCTGTTATGATTGTAGGTGGGTCCATAGCGGACAGTGTCGACCGTGTGTAGCAGAGCATTTTTCTACTCGAAGTCTCGGTGAGCCCCTTTTCTTCCATAGGGCTATATGATGTACTTTTTGTCATTTACAGCTTTTCACTTTTGAGGTATAGCCGGGGCCTTATTGCCGGCATAGTCATGCTTATCTGTTGTATCCTTAGAGGCTCCAAAGACACTAGCATGGGTTATGTACGGGAGTTCGGGGAGTCCACTATATGTATATGTGGTGATCCTAAACTTGTGAACTACTCAAGCTGTAACTCTAATAGAATCCTTTAAGCTAGATTATGTACGGTAAATATTTATGCTATGAAATGAATCAGTAATGTGGTATACACAATGTATTATCGTCTAAATTAATCAAAGGCATGAGTTCTGTATTCATATTGAGTTGGGGTAGAAAGTGTTCGGTTAGGCTTGCTCAGTCGAGTTCACTTGACTGAGCGCCGGTCGTGCCTCCCGAGTTTGGGGCGTGACAACAAATGATAGGATAATATGACACATGGGGAAATAAGAACGTAAGAATCTCTAGTATTTCCATGAATAGACTCATTTATGAAAGTTTAGCATTTGCTAATTTTGTTTGTGTCGTATGGATCATGCCAAAAGGAAAGAAGGATAGCCTTAACATACCTGAATCGATTCTCTTGACCATCCCTCTAACACATGTCTTTTGCGACAACATGTAACAGTGGATAGAAGTAGGGAAAATTCGTATGATATTCTTTGAGAAAGATTGCACTATACTCCCTTAGAATCGCAAAATCTCACGGTATATAGTAAAAATGGTCTCTGTTAGAAATGTTTTGAAGCAATACGTTGCTATTGCAATCTATGAACTTTGATGAAGCTTTCCTTGTGATTGTAGAGGTTTAAAATTTATTTAGATTGTTTTTTAAGTCTTTGTGTGTGGGTCCCACTTATGTGGTGACTAAGCCACCATTCTTTCTTCATTTTCCACCTTATAACACAAATTTAAGAGTCATCAAATGGACTTTGACGTGCTTCCACATTAAGAGACTTAACTCCTTATCCAAAATATCTTAATTTATTCAATTAGCTTAGTTATATAAGTAATCTCCTACTAAAAATCCATAATTATTTAATTATCCACATAATTAAGAATTATCTCAAATTGCTTAAAATACAACTCGCTTTTAACACACTTTATTCACCTTACTATCATGGTCATGTGGTACCTTATATGGCAATAGTCCATTAGTATGGAGTATAATATCTTGGACTGTATTTTATCCCCAAATTGCCAAACTTCGACAAAGCTAAATTTTCTTTGATTTGCTTACCCTTTCACCTTCATGAATTAACTTATCACTTGTTTGAAATAGTGTAATACTTATGACCTCAAAATAATCTCATTCTCGAGCTTATGACGTTTAAGCATCAGAAAATAACCTTCCGCGAACGTGAGCACTCCTTCACGAACGTGAGCGCTCCTTCGCGAACGCAAAGGCCAACCTCAGATCACCTCAAAATCCTTCTATGCGAACACGACTAAGCCCTCGTGATCGCGAAGCACAAGCTGCTCACCCTCCACGAACGTGAGCCTTCAAACGCGAACGCGAAGCACTAATTCAAGCCAGTCTGATTTCCTTCTACTAGATCGCGAGGGACCTCAAGCGAACGCGAAGGCCAAAAATCTCTGCAACGGCTATGACAAATTTCTGCAACTTTTCAACATAGATAATAGTCTGATGGACACCTGAAACTCACCCGAGGGCCCCCGGGACCTCAACCAAAAGCACCAACACCTCCTAAAACCTCATTCAAACTTGTTCCAATCGTCAAAACACCTCAAACAACACCAAATCTATCAATTCACCTCGAATTCAAGACTAAGTTTTCTAAAAAATTCTGAAACATGCTTTTGATAAAAAACCCAACCAAACCACATCCGAATGACCCAAAATGTTGCACACACATCCCAAATAGCATAACGAAGCCACAGGAACTCTCGAAATTCCATTCCGACCCTCAGTTTAAAATCTCACCTACCAATCGGAAATTGCCAAAATACTAACTTCACCAATTCAAGCATAATTCTACTCTGGACCTCCAAAACCAATTCTGAGTGCTCTCCTAAGTCATAAATCACCTCCCGAAGCTAACCGAACCATCAGAACTCACATCTGATCCCTCTAACACATAAGTCAACATCCGATCAACTTTTCCAACTTAAGCCTTCTTAAAAGAGACTAAGTATCTAATTTCTTACCAAATTCTATCCGAACTCGAACCAATCAACTCGAACACATAAAACACGGATAACAAAGAATAAAGAAGAAGAAATGGGGGAAATAGAGCAGTAACTCATGAGACGACTGATCGGGTCGTCATATTCTTCCTTTACCATTCCATAGTTACTAGAATCACTTAATTCTGACTTAATGCCACAGTACTTCATATTCCCTCCTTTTTGGGGAGTACTATGATTTTGTGCTATCTATGCATAGATATTTTACCTCTTCATTTTTGGCATCTTTTCACATCATCGATGACCCTTACTCTCTTCACGGTAATTCTTCTATACCATGGATAATAAATTTCCTTACTCGCGAGGGTGACACTTAGTATAATTGGCACATACCGTCCCTTAAGTTGAACTTTGATCACCTTGCTTGCTTTAGGCAAATGTCTTTATGAATGACCATTTTATGATTTTATCATGAATCTTCTTCTGATGTCCATTCTATTATCGCCAGAACAAAATCTAAAATTCCCATGATGTCGACCATTCTAAATCACTCAGTCCCTAATTCATGTTTAGTTTATTTTGTTCACCAATCCAAATTGATTTCTATTATCCAAGGGTCTGACTTTTTATTCCGGTAGTCGCGTTGGAGTCACGAACTTATTTCTCCAATTGAGGATACAACTGTATGGCCTATACTCTTTTGTTATCTCAAGACATATCACCTCTTGTCTTTTCATTTACTTGACTATATACTCTGTAATACTGTTATCTTTTTGACCTACCGTTGTCATCTATGTATCACATCTTACTCATAATGCTTCATTGTCTCTCTTCTTATTTCCCTACTAATATTTATGTCTATCACCTTATTCTGAAAACTTCAACAAGACATTCTTTTGCTTTTATCCCCTTTTCTATACTGGGGACGGGAGCCACACTAAGGTAATATTTATCCATTTATGTCTCCCAGTGTATGTCATTGTATATAGCTATACTATTTTAGAGTGCACCATCTGAGTGTCTCGTATCCTTATTCACCTTGATTCTTTTACTTGTTGAAACTTGTATCTAGTTTTTGAATCTCTCATTGTTTTTCACCATACTGGTGGATAAATATCCTTGCCTTAAGGCTCCTTACTAAGAAGCTTACATGTCTTAGTACACACATGATTTGCTTAAGACCTCACATTTACTCATCATAAGCATGATGCAAAATCGAGCTCCTCTTACTCAACTCTTCCACATCCACATGCAATCTTTTACCAACTATCTTTCTGGATGTAGGTATCCTCTTATTACAAAAGGAATTTAGGAATTTGAATTCTGATGACTGAGCTCTACCACACGATCTAGAGAAAGAAGAAAGAGTGACAATCCTTAATATTCCATAGCCTCATGCTTATAAGTGTATTGCACAACACAACCATAAACAAGACTATGCTAGAAACGGCTTTTAGTGTAAGGTCCCGTAAATAATTTTTGGTCTCAAAACTTAGTAACTCGTGGTGTCGACTCCGAATATGTATTAGGTGGTTTGAAGTGGGTGAAGCAGAGTTTCTAGGGCCAGATCTTGTGTACCAGGCTTTGGAGAAAGTTAAAGTTATTCACGAAAGGATGAAAACTGCTCAGAGTCGCCAGAAATCCTATGCGGACGTTCGCCAAAGAGATTTGGAATTTCAAGTTGATGATTGGGTGTTCTTGAGGGTATCTCCTATGAAGGGAGTCATGCGATTCGGGAAGAAGGGGAAGTTGAATCCTAGGTATGTCGGACCGTATCAGATCGCTTAACGGGTATGGCAGGTGGCTTATAGGCTGGAATTCCCTCCTGAAATGTCATTAGTACACCCTGTGTTCCATGTGTCCATGTTGAAGAAAATGGTTGGAGATCCATCCACCGTCGTGCCAGTCGAGACTATCGAGGTTAATGAAGACTTGTCGTATGAAGAAGTTCCAGTTGCCGTTCTTGATAGGCAAGTCCGTAAGTTGATAAATAAGGAAGTTGCCTCTGTTAAAGTATTATGGAGAAGTCAACAAGTTGAGGAAGCCACGTGGGAAGCATAAAAAGAAATGAAGGAAAAATACCCCCATCTGTTTGAGCAAGTCTAGTAGAAATCGTGCGAACTCTTATCTCTAAAACAAAACTAATACTGTGTTCAAATTGGTTCTTTCCTAAATGCTTTACTCTTGAAATTCCCCAAGCTGTGCAAGGATTATGTGTGTTGTGATTGTCTCGAATCATGTGAACCTCCCTTTGGTAAATGGAAGTTTTATAAAGACTCATGTGATAAGTAAACGACTAATGGTGGTATAGATTGATAATGGTTTATTTATATGCATCTAGTATATTGAAGCAATTAAATTAGGTGGGACTCATTGAAGTGGCTAGTTTATGTACAAAATGTAGCAAGTGATAGAATATGTGCAATTATTGAGGTAATAAATTGTGTACAAGCTGTAGAGATAGTTGTAATTGTGTAATGGTGCTTGGGAATATGTTTCGGGGGCTCTCTGACAGGTGGATATGTCCATATTACAAAGGAAACTCTGGCAAATTTTTGCTAGAATATGGGAGTTAGTGAAAATTTTGAGAGTCTTCATATCATGTCTTTCAAAAACCAACTGATTTTCAAAGTCCTCATTCGAGGACGAATGATTTTTTAAGTGGGGGAGAATGTAAGGTCCCGTAAATAATTTTTGGTCTCAAAACATAGTAACTCGTGGCGTCGACTCCGAATATGTGTTAGGAATGTGTAGGTTCGGACCCTTGGTAGTGATCTAAGCCTTTAAAAATCAGAAGAATCAATTTTCCAGAAAATTGTTATTTATGCGGTCCAGAATGCGGTCGCAGATCAGCTATGCGGACCGCATTCCTGCCGCATAGTTAATCAGAGAGTTAGTCTAAGTTGATGTTATAAATGCGGTCCATTATGCGACCGCATAATCAGTATGCGGACCGCATTTCCACCACATAACCAGGCAGAGATGTTCAGTGATTGGGGTCAGTTCTGCGGTCTAATATGCGGACCGCATTTCGATTCTGCGATCGCAGAATGCGACCGCAGATCTTGCTCGGGCTTCTATTTTCTAAAATTTAAAACCTGACCCCCTTTCTAATAAAATACCCCAACCCCTCATTTTTACGTATTTTCTGAACAAAATAAGAGAGAGGGATGAGAGGTTCTTGAGAGATAAAGTGGTCTTCATCAAATTGATTCTTCAAAAAACTAGCCGGACCGGGGAAAATCATAATTGATTGCCTTCGTTCCCACTCTTACAGGTAAAATCCCTAACCCTTTTTCCTTGATTTCCAAATTTTAAGCTAAGGGAGGGAGTCTCATACTTTGATTCTTGAAATAATGGGTGGAAACTCACATGCATGTCTTT
>MU752980.1:0-31391 GCA_026770625.1 Nicotiana glauca | reverse complement strand
CGAAATCACTGTTGAAATGAAAATATGAGCAAAAATGTGAAATCTATTGATGTGGAAATGTGGAAGGGAAACGAGAGAGTTTGTAAAACTTGTTTGGCTTGAACGTTCTTTCATTATGGAATTGATTGTTGTTTTTGTTACTGTTATTTACATGTCTATGGCTTGAGTTTACTTGGCGCAAAGTTTCTTATACATACCAGTACAATTCAAGTGTACTGACGTCCCTTTTGCCGGGGGCGCTACATTCGTGTTATGATTGTAGGTGGATCTACAGCAGGTACTCCAGCCCATCGATCGTAGCTCCCTCTTCGTCTTCCATCAGTTGTTTTGTGAGCCCCATTCCTCTCGGAGCCTTACGTGGCTCAGGCCGCTTGTTTCCGTAGTTTTATTTTGCTGTTGTGTAAGGTATAGCCGGAGCCTTGTTGCCGGCAAATACTGTATTATCCTGTTGTACTTTAGAGGCTCTGTAGATAGTGGATGTGGGTTAGAAGCTTATGTATATCCATGTTTCTTTTGTTGGATAACAAATTGGTAATTTCACTAACTATTATGTATGTATGTTTTGAAAAAGGTGATCTAAATTAATTATATGGCTAGTTCTTGGAATATTGAATAAGGAAAACAAGGGGTAGCTCGTGGGTTAGGAAAGGCACCCAGGTCCGCTTGACTGGGGATACCCGGTCGAGTGCCAGTCATGTCCCTCGAGTTTGGGGCGTGACATTTAGACTCCCTAGGACAGAACTTCTCTAATAACACTTTTATCACAACCCAAACCTATGGGTCACGATGGGCACCCAGAGCCTTACTCAACCGAGTGCCAACATAACATATCATTCTTATCGTACTTTCATTGGCAAATGGGCCAAACGAGCTACCATGGGCTAACTATAATAAACATAGGGGAATACTCAATATAGGACGACCCAACCTGATATAAAAATTTATAAATGTTGTATACGTTCCTATAAAGCCAACATGATCATTTATAAACTCAAAACATATGCCGACAATGCCATATAAGCATTCGTACATCTGTCTACAAGCCTCTAAGAGTACATACTTAACATAAAGGTCGGGAAAGTGCCCCGCCATACTAAACAATACACATACAAATTATATTGATCAAATAAGCAACTCCGGAGCAAATAAAGCGCACCAACATCTTCCGCTGAGCTGATAGCTTACTTGGAGGACTTTTGGCCTGTCTATCGGGACCATCAGGCATGAAACGCATCATCCTCAGGCAAAAGGGACATTAGTACGAATAATGTGCCCAGTATTTAAGGCTCATAAATAAGTACATAAAATACA
Organism: Nicotiana glauca; assembly: GCA_026770625.1. Lineage (NCBI taxonomy): Eukaryota > Viridiplantae > Streptophyta > Magnoliopsida > Solanales > Solanaceae > Nicotiana > Nicotiana glauca. Next base: position 30,080 of record MU752980.1, on the reverse strand, counting down.
TGGAAGAAATATATAGTGAATAACTCAGCCTGTAAGTCTGGATAACTCTTTAAATCATGAAATAGTTATAGTGTCATGCATGCGCGTCTGAATGCCATATCGTGCATAGGTACATGTGTTCATAACATCATCAAGTCTCTGAGGGCATCCCACTATATCATCTCGGCCAATGTGGGAAAAATCATCAACGTATACCAGCTCATCAGGTGGTGGTGCGTATATAACGCCGTAACCTTTTCCTATATCGCGTATACATATATATACATATATACCTGTATATAACGTCATCTGGTCATGGGTCAATGTAAATGAATGCAATGTATGAGAAGTATGCCAATAAAATCTTTCGGAATGTCATAAGTCTATTATGCCTCTGAGTAATATCATAAAATAAACTTTATCAACTTACGTATTTTGTGAGACCCATGAACAAATGATAGGATAATATGACACATGGGGAAATAAAACATAAGAATCCCTAGTATTTCTATGAAATAGACTTATTTATGAAAGTTTAGCATTTGCTCATTTCGTTTGTATCGTATGGATCATTCCAAAAGGAAAGAAGGGATAGCCTTAACATACCTGAATTGATTTTCTTGACCATCCCTCTAACACATGTCTTTTGCGACAACATGTAACAGTGGATCGAAGTAGTGGAAAATTCGTATGATATTCTTTGAGAAAGATTGCACTGTACTCCCTTAGAATCGCAAAATCTCACGGTATATAGTAAAAATGGTCTCTGTTCGAAATGTTTTGAAGCAATACGTTGATATTGCAATCTATGAACTTTGATGAAGCTTTCCTTGTGATTGTAGAGGTTTAAAATGAATTTAGTTTTTTTTTAAGTCTTGGGGTGTGGGTCCCACTTATGTGGTGACTAATCCACCATTCTTTCTTCATTTGCCACCTTATAACACAAATTTAAGAGTCGTCAAATGGACTTTGATGTGCTTCCACATTGAGAGATTTAACTCCTTATCCAAAATATTCTAATTTATTCAATTAGCTTAGTTACATAAGTAATCTCCTACTAAAAATCCATAATTATCCAATTATCCACGTAATTAGGTATTATCTCAAATTTCATAAAATACTACTTGCTTTTAACACACTTTATAAACCTTACTTTCATGGTCATGTGGTGCCTTGTATGGCACTAGTCCATGAGTATGGGGTATTATAGCTTGGACCATAGTTTATCCCCAAATTGCCAAACTTCGAACAACCTCAATTTTCTTTGATTTGCTTACCCTTTCACCTTCACGAATTAACTTATCACTTGTTTGAAATAGTGTAATACTTATAACCTCAAAATAATCTCATTCTTGGGCTTATGACGATTAAGCATCAGAAAATAACCATCCACGAAAGCGAGCACTCCTTCGCGAACGCGAACGCCAACCTCAGATCACCTCAAAATCCTTCTATGAGAATGCGACTACAACATCGCGATCACGAAGCACAAGATGCTCAACCTTCACGAACGTGAGCCTTCAAACGCGAATGCGAAGCACTAATTCAGGCCAGTTCAATTTCCTTCTACGATATTGCGAGGGACCTCACGCGAACGCGAAGGACAAAAATCTCTACAACAGCTGTGACCAATTTCTGCAACTTTTCAACGTAGATAATAGTCCGATGGACATCAGAAACTCACTCGAGGCCCCCGAGGCCTCAACCATAAGTACCAACACCTCCCAAAACCTTATTCAAACTTGTTCCAATCGTCAAAACACCTCAAACAACACCAAATCTATCAATTCACCTCGAATTCAAGACTAAGTTTTACAAAAACTTCCGAAACTTGGTTTTGATCAAAAACCCAACCAAACCACATCTGAATGACCTAAAATGTTTCACACACATCCCAAATAACATAATGAAGCCACAACAACTCTCGGAATTCCATTCCGACCCTCAGTTCGAAATCCCACCTACTAACCAGAAATCGCCAAAATACTAACTTCGCCAATTCAAGCCTAATTCTACACCGGACCTCCAAAACCAATTAAGAGTGCTCTCCTAATTCATAAATCACCTCCTGAAACTAACCGAACCATCAGAACTCACATCTGAGCCCTCTAACACATAAGTCAACATCCGATCGACTTTTCCATCTTAAGCCTTCTTAAAAGAGACTAAGTGTCCCATTTCTTACCAAATTCTGTCCGAACTCAAACCAATCAACTCGACCACATAAAACACGAATAACGAAGCATAAAGAAGAAGAAATGGGGGAAATAGAGCGGTAACTCATGAGACGACTGGCCGGGTAGTCATATTCTTCCTTTACCATTTCATAGTTACAAGAATCACTTAATTCTGACTTAATGCCACAGTACTTCATATTCCCTCCTTTTTGGGGAGTACTATGATTTGGTGCTACGATGATCTATGCATAGATATTTTACCTCTTCATTTTTGGCATCTTTTCACATCATCGATGACCCTTACTCTCCTCGCGGTAATTCTTCTGTACCAAGGATAATAAATTTCCTTACTCGCGAGGGTGACACTTGGTATAATTGGCACATACCATCCCTTAAGTTGAACTTTGATCACCTTGCTTGCTTTAGGGAAATGTCTTTATGAATGACCATTTTATGAATTTATCATGAATCTTCTTCTGTTGTCCATTCTATTATCGTCGGAACAAAATCTAAAATTCCCATGATGTCGACCATTCTAAATCACTCAGTCCCTAATTCATGTTTAGTTTATTTTGTTCACCAATCCAAACTGATTTCTATTATCCAAGGGTCTAACATTTTATTCTGGTAGTCGCGTTGGAGTCATGAACTTATTTCTCCAAATGAGGATATAACTGTATGGCTTATACTCTTTTGTTGTCTCAAGACCTGTCACCTCTTGTCCTTTCATTTACTTGACTATATACTCTGTAATACTGTCAACTTTTTGACCTACCGTTGTCATTTATGTATCACATCTCACTCATAATGCTTCATTGTCTCTCTTCTTATTTCCCTACTAATATTTATGTCTATCACCTTATTCTGAAAACTTCAACAAGACATTCTTTTGCTTTTATCCCCTATTCTCTACTGGGGACGGGAGCCACACTAAGGTAATATTTATCCATTTATGTCTTCCAGTGTATGTCTTTGTAGTACTCATATATAGCTGTACTATTTTAGAGTGCAACATCTAGGTGTCTCGTATCCTTATTCACCTTGCTTCTTTTACTTGCATCTAGTTACTGAATCTCTCATTGTTTTTCACCATACTGGTGGATAGATATCCTTGCCTTAAGTCTCCTCACTAAGAAGCTTACACATCTTAGTACACATATATTTTGTTGAAGACCTCACATTTACTCATCATAAGCATACTTACAGGACTTTTGGTCTGTCTATCGTGACCAGCGGGCATGAAATGCAGCATCCCCAGGCAAAAGGGACATTAGTACGAATAATGTGCCGAGTATTTAAGGCACATAAATAAGTACATAAAATACATGGAAGAAATATAGAGTGAATAACTCAGTCTGTAAGTCTGGATAACTCTGTAAATTATGAAATAGTTATATTGTCATGCATACGCGTATGAATGCCATGTCGTGCATAGGTACATGTGTTCATAACATCACCAAGCCTCTGAGGGTATCCCACTATATCATCTCGGCCATTGTGGGAAAAATCATCAACATATACCAGCTCATCAGGTGGTGGTACGTATATAACGCCGTAACCTTTTCCCATATCCCGTATATATATATATACATATACACGTGTATATAATTCCATCTAGTCATGGGTCAATATAAATGAATGCAATGCATGAGAAGCATGCCAATAAAATCTTTCGGAACGTCATAAGACCATCATGCCTCTGAGTAATATCATAAAATAGACTTTATCAACTTACGTATTTTGTGAGACCCATGAATAAATGATAGGATAATATGATACATATGGAAATAAAAACTTAAGAATCTCTAGTATTTCTATGAATAGACTCATTTATGAAAGTTTAGCATTTGCTCATTTCGTTTGTGTTGTATGGATCATGCCAAAAGGAAAGAAGGGATAGCCTTAACATACCTAAATCGATTCTCTTGACCATCCCTCTAGCACATGTATTTTGCGACAATATGCAATAGTGGATCGAAGTAGGGGAAAATTCGTATGATATTCTTTAAGAAAGATTGCACTGTACTCCCTTAGAATCGCAAAATCTCACGGTATATAGTAAAAATGGTCTCTGTTCGAAATGTTTTGAAGCAATGCGTTGCTATTGCAATCTATGAACTTTGATGAAGCTTTCCTTGTGATTTTAGTGGTTTAAAATGATTTTAGATTGTTTTTTTAAGTCTTTGGGTGTGGGTCCCACTTATGTGGTGACTAAGCCACCATTCTTTTTTTCATTTGCCACCTTATAACACAAATTTAAGAGTCATCAAATGGACTTTGACGTGCTTCCACATTGAGAGATTTAACTCCTTATCCAAAATATCCTAATTTATTCAATTAGCTTCGTTACATATGTATTCTCCTACTAAAAATTCATAATTATCCAATTATCCACGTAATTTAGAATTATCTCAAATTGCTTAAAATACTACTTGCTTTTAACACACTTTATACACCTTACTATCATGGTCATGTGGTGCCTTGTATGGCACTAGTCCATGAGTATGGGTTATTATAGCTTGAACCGTATTTTATCCCCAAATTTTCAAACTTCGACGAAACTCAATTTTCTTTGATTTGCTTACCCTTTCACCTTCACGAATTAACTTATCACTTGTTTGAAATAGTGTAATACTTATAACCTCAAAATAATCTCATTCCCGAGCTTATGCCGATTAACCTATGACAAAACTTTAATGTATGAAAATGCGGGATGCAATATCTCATTTCTGATCTTTTATCAATTTATGTATGGTGTACTTTCACGTATGAAAATGTGGGGTGTAATAGTTTCTTCCATGCATAGTATTATTGGCACGAGGTTTATGTCGTGCGGTTATTGTGTGCACGAGGTTTTTTCCATGCCACTGTGAGATATTTATTTTTGGGACTACGAAGAGGTACCTCGGTGCGCCCTTGTTTTCATTTTCTTGCTATGTTTTTTGTTGTTATTGTTGTTCCTTAGCTTGTAAGATATTCTTTTCCTTACGTGTTGTAATTATCTTCCTATTTTCCTGTGTTGCTGTCTTCCCGTACATTCTTACTGTTTTATTTTCCTGATATTCCTTTTTATTATTTTACCTTCTACCTTATTGCTTATTTCCCAGTGGGGTCCTGACCTAATCTCGTCACTACTCTACCGAGGTTTGGCTTAGCACTTACTAGGTACCATTATGGTGTACTCATACTACGCTTCTGCACATGTTTTTGTGCAGACCCAGGTACGTCTTATCAGCCTCGATAGTTGAGCGCTAGACTGCTGTTTGGAGACTTCAAGGTATATCTGCTAGCGTTTGCAGACCTCGGAGTCCCCCTCTATCCTTATTATGTTGTCTTTTCTTTATTCTCTTAGACTTTTATGTATAGAGATATTATTACTTCCTTAGAGCTTGTGGCTTGTAACTACTGGGTTTTGGGAATTGTTTATACTCTGAGTTGTTTAGACAAGAGGGGTTGATCTGATGGTAAGAAACCCCCACTTCCAACCAAGAGGTTGTGAGTTTGAGTCTCCCCAAGATCAAGGTGGGAAGTTCTTTAAGGGAAGGATAACGGGGGTCTATTTGGAAACAGCCTCTCTATCCTAGGGTAGGGGTAAGGTCTGTGTACACACTGCCCTCCCCAGACCCCACTAAGTGAGATTATACTGGGTTGTTGTTTATACTCTGAGTTCTAGATTTTAATTGTACATTCCGAGCGATATATCACAATTTTATATATATATATATATATATATATATATATATATATATATATATATATATATATATATATATATATCACACCCTGAACCTGGGCCTGGACGTAACACGACACTCGGTGCCTAACTATATGTGACCGAGCGAACCAACTGGCTGGCTGAATAAACATGTGATATCATAATATATTGAATGCGGAAGATAAACTAACACATGCTGATATACTGAAAGTATGGATGATATAAATCAAAGTGCGGAAATATTAAAACAAGTCTGAAACATATATGTAGCCAACATTGTTTAACATGAAAAGCCTGAGACTCTGTCTAACTGTTACTCTAGTCTATGATGCCTCTAATGAGGTACTAAAAACACTAATTGCTTGTAAATAGTGAAAGACAATAAAGTAATGATAATGCCCCGAAAGTACTGGGGATCACTGAATAGCTGGTACGAGAATCTGAGCACTCTAAATCATCAACTTGTAAATCATTACCTGCATCGTGAGATGCAGGCCCCGGGTAAAAAGGATGTCAGTACATTTGAATTGCACTTGTATGTAAAGCAACTGAAAGAAAGAATTAAAAATGCTTAAACTGAAACTAAACTAATAAATAAGAAGTGATAATTGATAACTTAAATGATAACTATTGAATCTGAAATTGACAGCTGATAACTGAAATGATAACTGATAACAGAACTGAACAAAGGTAGTAAGGATATGAATACTCCTTCTTCTGAATGATGAACATCCTATTTATCTGAATAAGCTACGACCTAGAGCCCAATATATATATGCAGAAGCTATGGCCTCAGGCCCAAGTATATGTATACATAACTACGGCCTCAGGTCCAAAATGCATAAAGCATAAACTACGGCCTCAAGCCCAAATATGCATAAAGCATAAACTACGGCCTCATGCCCAAGTGTGCATAAAGCATATAAACTACGACCTCAGGCCCAAATACAGGTGTTCAACATTCAGGAACTAAGAATCAAACTACAATGCATGATAGTGAAATACTGAATCACATTGAGGTACATGATACTGGAATACCGGATCACACTGAGTTACATAATACTGGAATACTGAATAGGACTAGACTGAGACATGTATTCTTGAACTGATTACGAACACTAGAACTTTAACTATTTATGGCATACTGAGTAATCTATATTAGGACTCGTGGGCATCCAACCCAAGTATATATTGAATACACATTAATCTTAAAACGTTTAGAATGAAAGTGGTGAACGAGTTACGAACCCAGAGAATAGAAGTTCTGCAACAATTCAAGGAAATAGGCTAAACTATATTTATGAGGCAATTAGTAACATCGTAAAAGAATTGTAGTGTAGGGAGAATCATTAATATTCCTAAACATAGATAGTTAGCCTCACATACCTTAACTTCCTGCTCTTGATCATAATACAATGTTCGCCAGCCCTTTCAACTTTAATCTATATCAATACAAGTCAAAGGAATTACATATTAGCAATAATTCTCATGTTTTAGTCACTTAAGCATTTTCTCAAAACATTTTCTCAAATACTTGATGACATAAAGCTTCATAGTCCTTCTTAATGGTGTCTCTACACCGAATAACCCATTCTCTTGCTCCTAGATTTGTTCTAAAGTCTGAAATGGTTATAATCAACATTCAACAAGCCAAACCTATAATTGTTCATGCTTTTCTATCAAACCAATCAACTCATATCTCATGAACTTTTAGTCTACAATCATTAATCCAACACTATAATCAATTAGAGGGTGAAGATATTACCTTCTTGACGTTCAAAGCCTTTGAATTCAACTTTTAGGCTTCCTTCTCTCAACAATGATGTCCCAATCAAATATCTAATGATATGGAGGGTTTACCCATGTTAATAAGATGTTGGAAAATTGAAGTTAACTTAGAATCACCATTAGCACTTACCTTGGGTGGTGGAAGGACCCTTAAGGAGTTAGGTTTTTTATAGTTCCCCTTTCTAGAGCAAGTTTTTTTGTTTTGGGGCTGTGGGGGACAAAATATGGCTTTAAAATGACTCCCCACGAGCGCGCCCGCACACATGAAGACATGGTCGCGCTATTGACAGCACAAAATGGCAGTAACACTGCCTCAAAAGAAGCGCGACTGTGCTAAGAGCTCGCATATCGCATATTGTTCTGTAAAACGTGCATAACGTTTTGTACAGGGATCCGTTCAGGCTCCATAATATATCATTGGAAAGCTATTTCAAAGGCCATTTTCATGCTTTGAGTTTTCCCAAATTCCTTAACATTTTCACTAAAAATTATTGGAAGACAAACCTTCTGCAAACTTAGTCGATTTTGTCAAATCTTATGCACCTCACTTTCCATCTTGATTTTGAAACAACTATTTTACCCATAATCATCCCGATGGGACCTCACATGTCCAAAATATAACCTTACTACTACTTTAACTCATTCGTACCTAAGCCAAATTTACGGGGTGTTACATTATCTCCCCTATAGGATCATTCGTCCTCGAATGATTGTCCTAACTGTAACTTCTGCTAACTCCGGACCTTAAATGGGTCTGGTGGAAACATGAACTTTCATTAACACTTATATACTAAACTGAATGAATACATGATTACTGAACTATTGTGATGCTGAACTGAATGACTACCACATTGACTGAATATTAGTCTGCCATGGATACGTGAATACTTAACTAACATGGATATATGAATATTGAGCTGGCATGAATATTTGAGTAATCTGAGTACTAAAATTGCATAAATGTCTAAGCATTGGACTAAAATGAGTAGCTGAGTATTGAGCTGACATTAGTATCTGAGTACCGAAATGATATGAGTATCTGAGTACTGAACTGACATGAGTATCTGAGTAGTTAACTGACATGAGTATCTGAGTACTGAACTGACATGAGTATCTGAGTACTGAAAACTTAAATATTATAACATGATATGTGAAGTACTGGTTGTACCACCACTAATTCTAGTGGCAACTCCAACTCATAAGCTATTTGATCGATCTTTTGTAGGATCATATACAACATGCTATATTTGGGACCGAGCTTTTCTTTCTTCCCAAATCTCATAACGCCTTTCATAGGTGAATCTTTTAGAAACACCCAATCATCAACTTGGATCTCTAACATCTTCAAACGCTCTTGAATCAACTTAACTTTCTCTATAGTCGGATAGACCAAATTTGGTCCCAACAACTCATTTTACCAACTTTGAACCAACCAATTGGCGATCTACATCTTCGCCCTTACAGAGTCTCTTATAGTGCTATCTTGATACTAGAATGGTAGGTGTTATTATTTGAAAGGTCAGTGAGAGGTATGTGATTATCCCAATTACTTTTAACAGCAAGGACATATCCTCAACTGTTTAAATAATGCATTTTACCTGGCCATCTTTCCTAGGATGAAAAACTTGTGCCTAATCCTCCTGAAAGAACTTCTAAAAGTTCATTTAAATTGAGAACCGCAATCCTAAATGATGGACAATGGAGTCCCATACATCAGACGATTTCCTGAATGTACAACTTGGTATAATCTTCTACTGAATCTGTAGTTTTTACTGGCAAGAAGTCTACTGACTTGGTAAGTCGATTTACAATCATCCAATCAAATCATGATTTCAAGATAAGCAAGATAATCCTATAATAAACTCCATATTTTCTATCTCCACTCAAAATATATGTATTCTGTGTTAAAACACTAGGCTTCCTGCTGCTCGACTTTCACTTGCTGACAATTCAGAAATTGGCCGCAAAGTCTGTGACGTTCTTTTTCATGTCGTTCAACAAATAAATCCCCTTGGTCGTGATACATGTTTTGGGGAAACCTAGATGGAAAGAATACCCGGAATTATGGGCTTCTAACATGATCTCCCTCTTTAAATCCATCTATGTATGGAACACACAATCAGTTTTGGTACCTCAAAGTACCATCATCTCCCCCTTATTAAAAAGTCGTCGTCTTATACTTGTGAATCTCCTTTTTTTAACTGCAACACGTATGGTTCATGAAATTGTTTCTCCTTCTCTTTAGCTACTAAGGGAGAACAAGTCATGTTCTAGACAATAACTCCATCATCTTCGGAGTCCAAAGTCGAACTGCTATCTTGGCTAAGTGGTGAACTTTTTTCACCAGAGTTCTATTATCTACCTCAATCATGAGTTATACTTCTCACACTTTATCTTCTTAAGCACTTCCTAAAAATACTTATAGCATTGTTGTGACCCAAGTCTTTGACCAGTACTCTGAAGACTAGAGTCTAGTGCAATGGCACTACCCCCGTGGCACATAAATAGGCATGATCTTATAACTTTTCTATGATAACTTTATCATCAATAAGTAAGCTCGGTGATTATTCTACTCACTTTGTGTTTCTTACACATGCTATACATAATCCAAGTCGTAATTATATAATTTTCCCTCATTACGGAACTGATTTTCTTTTTCATATCCCATGCTAACTATTCGAGTTTCAAATCTCCATATGTACTTACTGATGGTCACATCACCCCTTAGACTAAAGGTCTTATACTTGTGGATCCTTATATTTTTGTTGGGATTCAAATAACTTTCATTGTCTTCTGCAACTCTTTGCACTTTACGTCAATAACCAATCATCATCCGACTTACTTTTTAGCAATCTTCCTTACTAAGAAAAACTAAAATAAATTCACTTAAAGGAAAGCTAATGTATTCACAACTATCATACACAATCTTAATAATTTAACTCTGCTCACACTATCAACCTTGGGGAGACCCATTTTCGATAATCCTTAAAGGCTATTCTTCTATGGTTTGTGCTCTCACTGCTAGCTGATTTTTTCCCATTGCCACTGTACTTGGGGTTTAACTTAAACTCTCTAGGTTCTAACATACATTCGGTATTTCAAATTGTCATCCACTCACTAGAGTTAACCTGGCTAAGTAAATCAAATTGTATCTCTAGCAGCTTTACTGAAATTCGCTAACTCACTGTATCAACTCAAACATACTAACTATTCTTACTAACTACCTGCTAGTTTCATGCATTCATGTTCTGCTTTGAATAACTTAAGTAAAGCATAAAGCTATTTCTAATTTCCCTTATCATCCGTCCCTATTCTATGGTCGCATCCTATCCTTTTTTTCTAAAACATGTGCATGGATCACACTTAGGGAATTCATCTGTCTTAAACAAAATTAGAATATCTAACCCCCAAACTTTATATATAATACAAAATCATATCATAATATAAACATCCACGGTAATCACTTAGTCACATAACCTAAGGGGGAACTACCATATCGTTTATCTTACATCAATAGTTGCTTCTTATAGTAGCTTACTAGCGTGGTACTTCTACTTTTGATTTGAATAAATCTAAATAACTTAAAATCATTCCCTGAAATTCAATATTGGATACTCTTGGTTCTCATTGCATCAATCATATCTTCTAGTCATTTGCATGAGTTGTACGAAAACACATCTTTGGTAACAACAAACATTTCTGGCTCCTAGGTATTTTACCCTTAGGCTCTTTTCTGTCCAAAACTATAGTGACCAATGTTAGGGCGTGACATCTGAACTATCATCATCCAACTTGTGGCTCCATTCCTAAGATTTACATAAAGTTGTTCTAGCAGGTAAAATACATACAAATACACTACAATGCACAAACTTATCCTTCAAAGTATACCATCATCTGATAATTCACTTCATGTGCCATCCGATGAGTCTTGGTCTTAATCTGATCCTAAAACATGCGAAGATTTCTCTATGATCACTCTTACTTACATTTTCTTTTAGCATCCATAGGCATCACTATATTACTCACTAGTCACCAGAATCTTGATACACTAAAAATTAGAGATATGGTAATTGAATAATTGATAACTGGCATCCTGAATAACCATAAACTTGCTAATTGAAAGATTGTATAACTAGTAACTTAGTAAGCTGATAACCATCAGACATCTTAATTGCGTTTGTACTTTTTGTTAAGGTTATTCTTTAATCTATACTACTATCCATTGCATACCACTTTTAATGTCCTCTCAAGTCTCATATTTACCAACATGTACTCCATAATTATACCCCGATGGGCAATTATCCTCTCTAGGACCTTAGGTTTCTCCTGCGCTTCGCCTAGGCATCCAATACTATAATGGCTCAGTCGGTCATTTTTGGAATTAACGCCCTGGTCCCCTATTAACTATTTTTCCGCAAGTTTATTTCTGCTATTTTAATTGTTGGGATGCTCGATTTTGAATTTCGGAGAGTTTTGGGACACTTAGTACCTAAGTGAGAACTTAAGTCTTAAAAATTTGACCATAGTCGGAACAATGTGAAGACGGTATTGGAATGGAAATCTGATGGTTCCATTTGCTCTGTTAGGTGATTTCTGGCTTAGGTGTGTGAACGGATTGTATTTTGGAGGTCCGTAACTAATTTAGGCTTGAAATGCCAAAAGTTAAATTTTTAAAGTTTTCGGTTCGATAGCAAGATTTTGATCTAGGGCCGAAATGAAATTCAAGAAGTTTTAGTAGCTCTATTATGTCAATTGGGATGTGTGTGCAAATTTTCAGGTCATTCGGACGAGTTTTGATAGACTTTTGACCAAAAACGTATATTTAGAGTTTTTAGAATTCTTAGGCTTGAATTCGATGAAGAATAGGTATTTTGATGTTGTTTGAAGTATTTTGAAGATTGGTACAAGTTTGAATGATGTTTTAGGATTGGTTGGCATGTTTGATTGAGGTCTCGGAGTCCTCGGGTGTGTTTCGGATGCTCAGCAGGTCATTTTTTGGACTTGGAGAAGGATCAGATTTTTGCTGGTTTTTGTTGCAGACTTTTCTTAATCACGATCATGTGACGAGGCCCGCGATTGCGAAGACTTGGATGAGGCAGAGGGAATTTCGTTCTACTCAATCGCGGGGAGAGGAGTGCGATCGCGTAGTGTTGGCAGAAGCTGAATCGCGAATGCGTGGGCTACGCTACGTTCGCGAAGAGGAAGAAGTGAGAAGTTGAAGAGTGGGGGATTTGCTCTTCGCGGTTGCGTGAGGTCAATCGTGATCGCGTAGAGCTGAGAAGCTGAAGTATCGCAATTGCGTATGGACTATCGTGATCGCGTAGAGTAATCTGAGGCGCGTGAAATTTTTGCTCTTCGCGATCGCGATTGGCCTCACGCGATCGCGATGAAGGAAAATTCTGAGCAGAATGTTAAGTTCTGAAAATGGGACTTCGACTCATTTTTCATTTTTGACGATTTGGAGCTCTAGGAGAGGCGATTTTTGGGATATTTTCAGAGAGAACAACAGGGTAAGTGTTCTTGACTTAATTTTGGGTAGATTACTCGAATCTATTACTAGTTTAGCATTTAATCCATGAATTTTGTTGGAAAAGTTTAGAAAACCCTCCTGGATAGAATCACGGATTTGAGGGTCGAAATGTTTTGGGATTTGGATAATTTTGGTATGGTTGGACTCGTGAGAGTTCGTGGTTTCTGAAAATATAAATTTTACCCGATTATGAGATGTGGGCCAGAGGGGCATTTTGGTCATTTTACATAATTTCTCGTATTAGCTTAGAGTTGAAATGTAGAATCAATTTCTTGAAGTATTATTTACAATATGCAATTTAATTGAATATATTCGGGCCATTTGGAGTCGGATACTCGTGCCAAAAGCGTGGTTTCTAGTTAACTTGCACTTGTTCGAGGTAAGTGGCTTGTCTAACCTTGTGTGGGGGACTCTCCCCTTAGGATTGATATTGTGGTAACTGAAATGCCATGTACGTGAGGTGACGACTGCGTACTTATGCTAGTTGTTGAAAATCCTATTTTCATTAAAATAACCTTAAATTGTATTTTTCTTTTCTTGTTTATACTACTTGAAATTTAAGCCTGCTGTTAATCTACGGAAGCATGTCTAAATGACTTAATTGACTTACTTTCTCAACATGCCTTATTTGAATTCTATGCAGCAGGCTAGGCTAAACTATTTATTTACCTTAATGTGAAGTGGATATTTTCTAAGTATTCTGTCTGATTTTGTTGTGCATTTATATAGGGACTACGAGTTTGATTCTAGTGAGCTTCCCCCTTGTTTGTTCACTTTGGGACTACGTGTTCGATTCCCGGGAGATCCCCCAGCACATTTATATCTGGGACTACGGGTTCGATTCCCAGGAGATCCCCCTGCACAGTTATATGGAACTACGGGAATACACCCGATAGATTCCCACAGTACTGGGTATTTATATTTGGTACTACGGATTAGAATCCCGAGAGATCCCCTATACATTGACAGTTGGACTATGGGATGGTATCCCGGGAGATCCACTGGACAGATGATAGTTGGGCTACGGGACGGTATACCGGGAGATCCACTGGATAGATGAAATATAAATGGGACTCAAGACGGTATCCTGGAGATCCCCGGTTGGTATTATTGGTACTGAATTGTTTTTCCTCCTGTGTTTACATTGTATTTGCGATGTTCTGTGAACTTGTTGCTGTTCTCTTTACACTGTGCTATATTAGTGATGTTCGTACTTACTTATACTTCTCCTTTCACACTATTGGATTATACCTTCTATTTTATCTCAGTAGGGCCTTGACTTTCATTATCACGACCCCAGTTTTAGGGATAGTGTATCAGAATATGAAGTTGTGTTTGTATGCCAAGCGGCATTTATATATTATTCGATTCAGTTATTTTGACTTTTGCCTATTTAATTCCGCAAGTATAGATTAGTCATAGGGACAAGGTGCCGTCATAATAGTTCACGGAGGGCAAACTGGGGTCGTGATAAGTTGGTATCAAAGCTCTAGGTTCATAGGAGTCATGGATCACAAGCCAGTTTATTAAAGTCTCGCTGATCGGTACGGAGACGTCTGTACTTATCTACGAGAGGCTATGTAACCGTTAGGAAAATTTCACTCATTGAATTCCTTGTCATGCGAGATATTTGATATCACAATTATAAACTTTTGGATTCTATTCTCTCACAGATGGTGAGGACATGTGCTGCTCGAGAAGATCAGGCACCCGCGCCCCCTACTGCAGCCGTCAAAGGTCGGGGCTGAGGTAGAGGTTGAGGATGTGCACGTGGTACAACTAGCATACATGTACGAACTATCGCCGAGGAGCTACCAGTGGTGCCAGTCGGGCTTTAGGCACCTAACACACCTATTGCTACTACCACACAAACACTTCAGGACACTCTGGCATAGTTCATGAGTATGTATGCCACTTAGGCTCAGGCATGGTTGGTTCCCCTTGCTACAGCCGCATCCCAAGCCAGGGGAGGAATACAGACTCCAGTCGCCCGCACTTCTGAGCAGTGAGTGTATGTTGACCAGGTTCCAGATATTATTCATGTGAAGCCTGTAGCCCCAGGCCATCCCGAGGATAGGGGAGCAACTTAAAAGGATGACCAACGGAGACTTGAGAGGTTCAAGAAATATGATCCTCCAGTATTCAGTGGATTTGCATCAAAAATTTCCTTGGGATTTCTGGAGGAGTGTTACCGTATTCTCCGTACTATGGGTATATGAGGATCGAGCGGGGTTTCATTAACTACTTTCAGACTTCGAGGAGTCGCCTATGAGTGGTGGCGTACCTATGAGTTAGATAGTTCGGACGAGGCTACTTCGCTAACTTGGAGCCAGTTTTCAGATTTATTTCTGAGAGAGTTTGTTCCTCAGAGACTCAGAGATACATAGTGTGCCGAGTTTGAGCATTTGCGCCAGGGTGTTATGACTGTCTCAGAGTATGCTGTCCGTTATACTAGCTTGGCTAGGCATGCACCGATTTGGTTTTAGCTGTTCGTGAGAGGGTTCGTCTGTTCATTGAGGGCCTTATTCCCAACATCAGGTCTAGCATGGCTCATGAGTTGGAGATGGATATTCCTTATTGGCATGTAGTGAACATTGCTAGGAGGATTGAGGGTATGAAGTCTAGGGAGAGAGAGGAAAGGGAGGCCAAGAGGTCTCGAGATTCAGGCCATTACTCTGGTGCCCGTAACTCAGCTGCAGGACATCATGGTAGGGGTTGTTGGAGTCGCCCTGTTCATTAAGCTCTTCTAGCAGCCAGCGGTACTCCAGCTCCTCCTAGATTTCAGGAGCCTTATTATGCACCTTTGGTTTCTAGCGCACCTCCTGCATGAGATGTTTCTAGAGGTCAGTCCAGCAGATCTGGCCCGAGCCAGTCACATCCACCACGTCCTCCCAGAGCTTGTTTTGAGTGTGGCGACATGCGCCATATGTTGAGGGATTGTCCCAGACTTGGGAAGGGTGCACCTCCACAGACTTCTCAGCCACATCATGCCTTCTCAGGCTATGCTTACATCCCTAGTTGCTACCCTACCTATCAGCTAGCTAGGGGGAGAGGATGCCCTATAAGGGGAGGCCAGGACCGATACTATGCCATTCTTGCCCGTACCGAGGTTGTTGCCTCTGATTTTGTTATCACATGTATTATACCGGTTTGTCATAGATATGCATTGGTTCTATTCGATCCAGGCTCCACCTATTCTTATGTGTCTTCTTATTTTGCTCTGTATTTGGCTGTATCTCAGGATTCTTTGAGTTCCCCTATTTATGTTTCTACTTCTGTGGGAGATCCTCTTGTTGTGGACCGTGTTTATCGGTCATGTTTGGTTGCTCTTAGTGGTTTTGAGACTAGAGCCAATTTGTTATTACTCAGCATGGTAGACTTTGATATTATCTTGGGCACGGACTGGTTGTCGCCCCATCATGTTATTCTTGATTATCACGCCAAAACCGTGGTGATGGCTATTCCAAGTGTACCGCATGCTGAGTAGAGGGTTGCTTTAGATCACACTCCCAGTACAATTATATCTTTCCGTAAGGCTCAACGTATGGTTGAGAAGGGGTGTGATACGTATCTAGCTTATGTGAGAGATGTCAGTATTGATATCCCTTCAGTTGATTCAGTTCCAGTAGTACGAGATTTTTCCTTTGTATTTCCAGCTGATCTTCCAGGCATTCCGCCTGATAGAGATATTGATTTTGGCATTGATTTGTTGTTGGGCACTCAGCCCACTTCTCTTCCTCCGTATCGTATGGCTCCTCCTGAGTTGAAGAAGTTGAAGGATCAGTTACAGGAATTTCTTGATAAGGGTTTTATTAGACCCAGTGCTCACCTTGGGGTGCTCCTGTTTTGTTTGTGAAGAAAAAGGATGGTTCCATGTGTATGTGTATTGATTATCGACAGTTGAACAAGGCTACAGTGAAGAACCATTATCCTTTGCCACGTATTGATGATCTGTTTGACCAGCTCCAGGGCGCACGGGTGTTTTCTATGATTGATTTGCGATCAGGTTACCATCAGTTGAAGATTCGGGAACCAGACATCCCGAAGACTGCTTTTAGGACTCGGTATGGCCATTCTGAGTTTCTTGTTATGTCATTTGGGCTGACCAATGCCCAGTAGCGTATTCTGGCCATATCTTGGCTCTTTTGTCATTGTCTTTATTGATGACATTCTGGTATATTTACAGAATCGGGAAGATCATGAGCAACACCTGAGAACAGTACTTCATACTCTAAGAGAAAAGAAATTATATGCAATGTTTTCAAAATGTGAGTTTGGGTTGTATTCCGTGGAATTCTTAGGCCACGTGGTATCCAGTGAGGGTATTCGTGTGGATCCGAGGAAAATAAAGGTAGTGCAGAGTTAGGCCAGACCATCCTCAGGTATAGAGATCCGCAGTTTCCTTGGCTTGGCGGGTTATTACCATCATTTTGTGGAGGGATTTTCATCAGTTGCATCCCCTATGACCAGACTGACCTAGAAGGGTGCTCCGTTCCAGTGGATAGAAGAGTGTGAGGCGAGCTTTCAGAAGCTCAAGACAGCTTTGACTACGGCCCCGGTATTGGTATTGCCTATAGGTTCGGGATTTTATACGATCTATTGTGATGCTTCGAGGGTTGGCCTCGGGGCGGTGTTAATGCAGGATAGTAGAGTGATTGCATATGCATCCAGACAGTAGAAGATTCATGAGAAGAACTACCTTGTCCATGATCTTGAGTTAGCTGCCATTGTTCATGCCCTGAAGATTTGGCGTCGTTATCTATATGGTATGCCATGTGAGATTTATACCGACCACCGTAGCTTGCAGCATCTGTTCAAGCAGAAAGATTTTAATTTGCGCCAAAGGAGGTGGTTAGAGTTGCTGAAGGATACGATATCACTATTTTGTATCACACAGGTAAGGCCAATATGGTGGTCGATGCCTTGAGTCGTCGGGCGGAGAGTTTAGGAAGTTTGGCTTATTTACCAACATCGGAGAGGCCTATGGCGATGGATGTTCAGGCCTTAGCCAATCAGTTTGTGAGATTGGATCTTTTGGAGCCCATTTGGGTTCTAGCTTTTGTGGTTTCACAGTCTTCCTTATTTGAACGTATCAGGGAACGACAATATGATGGCCCTCATTTGCTTGTTCTTAAGGACAAGGTCCAACATGGTGATGCTAGCGATGTGACCATTGGTGATGATGGAGTATTGATGATGTAGGGTCGGGTTTGTGTACCCAATGTTGATGGGCTTTGGGTGTTGATTCTAGAGGAGGCCCACAGCTCGCAGTATTCCATCCATCCGGGTGCCGTGAAGATGTACCAAGATTTGAGGCAATATTACTGGTGGAGGCAGATGAAGAAAGATATAGTTAGGTTTGTAGCTCGGTGCCTTAATTTTCAGCAGGTGAAATATGAGCACCAGAGACCGGGTGGATTGCTTAAATGGATAGATATTCCAGAGTGGAAGTGGGAGCGAATCACCATGGACTTTGTATCTGGGCTCCCACAGACTTTGAAGAAGTTCGATGCCATTTGGGTTATTGTGGATAGGTTGACCAAGTACATTCATTTCATCCCTGTGCGTACTACTTATTCTTTGGAGAAGTTGGCGGAGATTTATATCCAGGAGATTGTTCGTCTGCATAGTATTCAAGTTTCCATCATATCGTAAGAGTCACTCAGTTCACATCACAGTTTTGGAGGGCCGTTTAGCATAAGTTAGGTACTCAGGTAGAGTTGAGTACAACATTTCACCCTCAGACGGACGGACAGTCCGAGTTCACTATTTAGATTATTGAAGATATGCTCCGTGCGTGTGTAATGGAGTTTGGGGGTCCTTGGGATCAGTTTTTGCCATTGGTCGAATTTGCTTACAACAACAGTTATAAGTCAAGCATTCAGATGGCACCGTATGAGGCTTTGTATGGTAGGCGGTGTAGATCTCTAGTGGGTTGGTTCGAGCCAGGTGAGGCTAGATTATTCGGTACAGATTTGGTTCAGGATGCTTTAGAGAAGGTTAAGGTGATTCAGGATAGGATCCGTACATCCCAGTCCAGACAGAAGAGTTAAGCGGACCGGAAGATTTGTGATATTTCCTATATGGTTGGAGATCGGGTACTGCTTCGGGTTTTGCCTATGAAGAGCGTTATGAGATTTGGGAAGAAAGGGAAGCTGAGTCTGAGGTTTATTGGCCCTTTTGAGATATTGAGACGAGTTGGGGAGGTTTCTTATGAACTTGACTTACCTCCCAGCTTGGCAGGAGTCCATCCGGTATTTCATCTTTCGATGCTCCGGAAGTATCACGGTGACCCGTCGCACGTGTTGGACTTCAGTTCAGTCCAGCTGGACAAGGATCTATCCTACGTTAAGGAGCCAGTAGCAATATTGGACAGGCAGGTTAAAAAGTTGAGGTCAAAGAACATTGCATCAGTGAAGGTTGAGTGGCCGGGCCAGCCGGTCGAGAAGGCAACCTAGGAGACCGAGCAGGATATGCGCAGCCCCTACACTCATCTTTTCACTACTCCTGGTATGTCTTTATTCTCGTTTGAGGACGAACGAATGTTTAAGTGTAGGAGGATGTAACGAACTGACCGGTCATTTTTTGAATTTACGCCACGATCCCCTATTAACTATTTTCCCCAAGTTTATTTCTGCTATTTTAATTGCCGGGATGCTCAGTTTTGAATTTCGGAGAGTTTTGGGACACTTAGTCCCTAATGAGAACTTAAGTCTTAGAAATTTGATCATAGTCGGAACAATGTGAAGACGGTCTCGGAATGGAAATCCGATGGTTCAGTTAGTTCCGTTAGGTTATTTCGGTCTTTGGTGTGTGATTGGATTGTGTTTTGGAGGTCCGTAGCTAAATTAGGCTTGAAATGCCGAAAGTTGAATTTTTAAGGTTTCTGGATCGATAGAGAGATTTTGGTTTGAGGGCTGGAATGAAATTCTGGAAGTTTCAGTATCTTCATTATGTCAATTGGGATGTGTGTGCAAAATTTTAGATCATTTGAACGAGTTTTGATAGAATTTTTTATCGGAAACGTATATTTAGAGTTTTTAGAATTCTTAGTCTTGAATTCGATGAAGAATAGGATCTTTGAAGTTGTTTGAAGTATTTTGAAGATTGGTACAAGTTTGAATGATGTTTTATGATTGCTTGGCATGTTTGTTTGAGGTCCCGGGGGCCTCGAGTGTGTTTCGGATGCTCAACGGGTCATTTTTGGACTTGAAGAAGGAATAGATTTTTGCTGGATTTTGTTGCAGACTTTTCTTAATCGCGATCGCTTTAGGAGGCCCGCGATCACAAATGCTTGGATGAGGCAGAGGGGAATTTTGTTCTACACGATTGCAGAAAAAGTAGTGCGATCGCGTAGTGTTGGTAGAAGCTGAATCGCGAATGCGTGGGCTACGCTGCGTTCGCGATGAGGAAGAAGTGAGCAATTGAAGAGTGGGGGATTTGCTCTTCGCGATTGCACGAGGTCAATTACGATTGCGTAGAGCTGAGAAGCGGAAGTATTGCGATCGCAAATGGACTATCGCGATCGTGTAGAGTAATCTGAGGCGCGTGAAGTTTTTGCTCTTCGCGATCGCGACTGGCCTCACGCGATCGTGATGAAGGAAACTTCTGGGCAGAATGTTAAGTTTTGAAAATAGGACTTCGACCCATTTTTCATTTTTGACGATTTGGAGCTCGAGGAAAGGCGATTTTTGGGAGATTTTCAGAGAGAACAACGGGTTAAGTGTTCTTGACTTAATTTTGGATAGATTACTTGAATCTATTACTAGTTTAGCATTTAATCCATGAATTTTGTTGGAAAAGTTTACAAAACCCTCCTGGATAGAATCAGGGATTTGAGGATCGAAATGTTATGGGATTTGGATAATTTTTGTATGGTTGGACTCGTGAGAGTGTGAGGTTTCTGGAAATATAAATTTTGCACGATTTCGAGACGTGGGTCTGAGGGTCTTTTTGGTGAATTTACATAATTTCCCGTATTAGCTTAGAATTTAATTGTAGAATCAATTTCTTGAAGTATTGTTTAGAATATGAAATTTAATTGAATTGATTTGGGCCACTTGGAGTTGTATACTCGTGGAAAAGCGTGGTTTCAGGTTAACTTGCACTTGTTCGAGGTAAGTGGATTTTCTAACCTTGTGTGGGGACTCTCCCCTTAGGATTGATATTGTGGTAACTGAAATGCCCTGTACGTGAGGTGATGAGCGCGTACTTGTGCTAATTGTTGAAAATCATATTTTTATTAAAATAATCTTAAATTGTATTTTTCCTTTCTTGTTTGTACTACTTGGAATTTAAGTCTGCTGTTAATCTAGGGAAGCATATCTAATTGACTTACTTCCTCAACATGCCTTATTTGGATTCTGTGCAGCAGGCAAGGCTAAACTATTTATTTACCTTACTGTGAAGTGGATATTTTCTGAGTATTCTCTTTGATTTTGTTGCGCATTTACATTGGTACTATATGTTTGATTCTTCGGAGCTCCCCCTTGTTTGTTTCCTTTGGGACTACGGGTTCGATTCCCAGGAGATCCCCTGCACAATTATATAGAACTATGGGAATGCACCAAACAGATTCCCCCAGTACTGGGTATTTATATTTAGGACTACATGTTAGATTCCCGGGAGATCCCCTGTACATTGATCGTTGCACTACGGGACGGTATCCCAGGAGATCCACTGGACATATAAAATATAAATGGGACTCAGGACGGTATCCTGGAGATCCCCGGTTGGTATTATTGGTACTGAATTGTTTTTCCTCCTGTGTTTACAATGTATTTGCATTGTTCTATGAACTTGTTGTTGTTCTCTTTACACTGTGCTATATTAGTGATGTTCGCACTTACTTATACTGCTTCTTTCACAATATTGGATTATACCTTGTATTTTATCTCAGTAGGGCCTTGACTTTCCTCATTACTACCCAACTGAGGCTAGGCTTGGCACTTACTGAATATAGTTGTGGTGTACTCATGCTCTTTCTGTACATGTTTTTCATGTGCAGATCCAGGTACTTATATTCAATCCTATCACCCCTGAGGCGAGGCGACTGCTCTAGTGACTTCGAGGTATATCTGCCGCATCTGCAGACCAAGGAGTCTCTTTCTATTCTTGTGTTTAGCATTTGGTCCTTCTGTACTTCTGTTCTTGTTAGACATTCTGGAGATTAGAGCTATGTAGTACTTTCTTAGCTTGTGGATCCATGAGTTTCTTAATTTTGGGGATGGTATATCAGAATTTGAAGTTGTGTTTATATGCCAAGAGGTATTTATATATTATTCCATTCAATTATTTTGACTTTTGTCTATTTAATTCTGCTAGTATAGATTATTTTCGCATTGTTAGGCTTACCTAGACATAGGGACTTGGTGTCGTCACGATAGTTCACGGAGGGCGAACTGGGGTCGTGACAAATACGTTTGGAATTCGATGGGAAGAGAAGGTTACCTATTGCTCTAAGTTTCATGGCACGATCTAGAATATAAAGAAATGAGACAATCCTGGATGTCTTGGTAGTTAACCATTTATATGAGTGGCCAGGACACACATATAAAGGAAACTCCATTGGACACGGCTTTATAGAATCCCTAAGACTCTTGAACCTAGGGCTCTAATACCAAGCTTTGTTACACTCCGAACCTAGGCCTGGACGTAACACAATACTCGGTGCCTAACTACATGTGACCGAGCGAACCAACTAGCTGGCTGAATCAACATATGATATCATAACATACTGAATATGAAAGATAAACTAACACATGCTGATATACTGAAAGTCTGGATCATATAAATCAAAGTGCAAAAATATGAAAACAAGTCTGAAACATATATGTAGCCAACACTGCTTAACATGAAAAGCCTGAGACTCTCTCTAACCGTTACTCTAGTCTATGAAGCCTCTAATGAAGTACTAAAAACACTGACTACCTGTAAATACTAAAAGACTATAAAGTAATGATAATGCCCCGAATGAATTGGGGATCACCAAATAGTTGGTACGAGAATCCGAGCACTCTGAATCATCAACCTGTAAATCATTACCTGCATCGTGATACGCAGGCCTCCGGCAAAAAGGGACATCAGTACATTTGAATTGCACTGGAATGTAAAGCAACTGAAAGAAAGAATTAAAAATGCTGAAACAGAAACTAAACTAATAAGTGAGAATTGATAATTGATAACTAAAACGATAACTATTGAAACTGAAACTGACAACTAATAACGGAAATGATAAATGATAACTGATAACTGAAATGATTTATTGAACTGATAACTGAAATGATAATTGATCACTGAACTGAACAAAGGAAGTAATTAAGGAAATAAATACTCCCTCTTCTAAATGATGAACAACTTGTTTTTCTGAATAAGCTACGGCCTTGGGCTCAATATATAGGTGCACAAGCTACGGCCTCACGCCCAAGTCTACGTATACATAACAAGGGCCTCAGGCCCAAAATGCATAAAGCATAAACTACAGCCTCAGGCCCAAACATGAATAAAGCATAAACTACAGCCTCAGGCCCAAGTATGCATAAAGTATATAAACTACGACCTCAGGCCCAAATACAGGTGTTCAACATTCGGGAACTAAGAATCAAACGGCAATACATGATAGTGAAATACTGAATCATACTGAGTTATATGACGGAATACTAGATCACAATGAGTTACATAATACTAGAATACTGAATAGGACTAGACCGAGACATGTGTTCTTGAACTGATTATTAACACTGAATCTTTAACTGTTTGTGGCATACTGAGTAATCTATATAATGACTCGGGGGCATCCATCCCAAGTCTATATTGAATACGCATTGAGCTCACAACGTTCAAAATGAAAGTGGTGAAAGAGTTATTAAGCTAGAGAATAGAAGTGCTGCAACTATTCAAGGAACCAGGCTTAACTATATTTCTGAATTAATTAGTAACGTCGTAAAAGAAACATAGTGTAGGGAGAATCATTAACATTCCCAAACATAGAGAGTTAGACTCACATACCTTAACTTCCTGCTCTTGAGCGTAATACAATGCTCGCCATACCTTTCAACTTTAATCTATATCAATACAAGACAAAGGAATTCCATATTAGCAATAATTCTCATGTTTTAGTCGCTTAAGCATTTTCTCAAACACTTGGTGACATAAAGGTTCATAATCCTTATTAATGGTGTCTCTACACCCAATAACTCATTCTATTGCTGCTAGATAAATTTTAAAGTCTCAAATGATTATAATTATCATGACCCCAGTTCACCAATTGTGAACACGTCATGACGGCTCCTAGTCTTCATGACCAGGTAAGCCTAACACATTGCAGAAGTAACAACATTTGCGAATTTTATANAAAGTCTATAACAAGGAAGAACAGAATAGCGTCTAGCTAACTAAAGGGTAGAGTGAGAGGGAGACTCTCCGGTCTGCGGACGCGGCAGAAATATCTCAAGTCTCCGAAATGCTCCATGCAGCTACTGATAATGCGCCTGCATAGAGGTACCTAGATCTGCGCATGAAAACATACGCAGAAGAGGCGTGAGTACACCACAGCGGTACTCAGTAAGTGCCAAGCCTAACCTCGGTTGGGTAGTGACGAGGAAAGTTCAGGGCCCTACTGAGGCAAAAATAATATAGCAGCAAAATATTAACAGTGTATAAATCTAATGAAAACTAATGAACGCAGCAGTGTAATAAGACATCTCAATGAAATAGTAATACTACAAAGACATAACAGAAAACGCAGAGTAAAAACAGCTAAATTACAAGAATACCGATGAGGGTCTCCCAGGATACCGTCTTGTAGCCCTTTTCTCAACTATCCTATGGATCTCCTGGGATACCGTCCTGTAGTCCAATTCTCATATCAATATTAAAGGATCTCCCGGGATACCGTCCCGTATTCCAAAATAAAAGTGCAGGGGGATCTCCCGGGATACCGTCCCGTAGTCCCAAAATAAAAGTACAGGGGGATCTCCCGGGATACCGTCCCGTAGTCCCAAAGTAAAAATGCAGGGGGATCTCCCAGGAATCAAATCCGTAGTCCCAAAGTAAACAAACAAGGGGGAGCTCCTGGAATCCCGCATCCATAGTCCCAATGTAAATGCGCAACCAACATCAGAGAAATAATCAGAAATTGAAACTGACAACTAATAACTGAAATGATAAATGATAACTGATAACTAAAATAATTTATTGAAATGATAACTGAAATGATAATTGATCACTGAACTGGACAAAGGAAGTAATTAAGGAAATAAATACTCCATCTTCTAAATGATGAACAACTTGTTTTTTCTGAATAAGCTACGGCCTTGGGCCCAATATATAGGTGCACAAGCTACGGCCTCACACCCAAGTCTACGTATACATAACAACGACCTTAGGCCCAAAATGCATAAATCATAAACTACAGCCTCAGGCCCAAACATGGATAAAGCATATACTACAGCCTCAGGCCCAAGTATGCATAAAGCATATAAACTACGACCTCAGGCCCAAATACAGGTGTTCAACATTCGGGAACTAAGAATCAAACGGCAATACATGATAGTGAAATACTGAATCACACTGAGTTATGTTCCGGAATACTAGATCACAATGAGTTACATAATACTGGAATACTGAATAGGACTAGACCGAGACATGTGTTCTTGAACTGATTATTAACACTGAAACTTTAACTGTTTGTGGCATACCGAGTAATCTATATAATGACTCGGGGGCATCCATCCCAAGTCTATATTGAATACGCATTGAGCTCACAACGTTCTGAATGAAAGTGGTGAACGAGTTATTAAGCTAGAGAATAGAAGTGCTGCAACTATTCAAGGAACCAGGCTAAACTATATTTTTGAATTAATTAGTAACGTCGTAAAAGAAACATAGTGTAGGGAGAATCACTATCATTCCCAAACATAGAGAGTTAGACTCACATACCTTAACTTCCTACTCTTGAGCGTAATACAATGCTCGCCATACCTTTCAACTTTAATCTATATCAATACAAGACAAAGGAATTCCATATTAGCAATAATTCTCATGTTTTAGTCGCTTAAGCATTTTCTCAAACACTTGGTGACATAAAGGTTCATAGTCCTTATTAATGGTGTCTCTACACCCAATAACTCATTCTATTGCTGCTAGATAAATTTTAAAGTCTCAAATGATTATAATTATCATGACCCTAGTTCACCAATTGTGAACACGTCATGACGGATCCTAGTCTTCATGACCAGGTAAGCCTAACACATTGCGGAAGTAAGAATATTTGCGAAATTTATATTCAAAAGCTAAATAACATGAGTAATGTATACAGTTGTCGCCGGGCACATACACTTTAATACTTTAAATTACGAAGCCATCCCAAAGACCTGGAAACCCACGGGCAACACAGGCTAAGAATAATACATAACACTGCTCTAATCATCCGAAAAGTCTATAACAAGGAAGAACAGAATAGCGTCTAGCTAACTAAAGGGTAGAGTGAGAGGGAGACTCTCCGGTCAGCGGACGCGGCAGATATACCTCAAGTCTCCGAAATGCTCCATGCAGCTACTGATAATGCGCCTGCGTAGAGGTACCTAGATCTACACATGAAAATATACGCAGAAGAGGCGTGAGTACACCACAGCGGTACTCAGTAAGTGCCAAGCCTAACCTCGGTTGGGTAGTGACGAGGAAAGGTCAGGGCCCTACTGAGGCAAAAATAATATAGCAGCAAAATATTAACAGTGTAGAAATCCAATGAAAACTAATGAACGCAGCAGTGTAATAAGACATCTCTATGAAATAGTAATACTATAAAGACAGAATAGAAAACACAGAGTAAACACAGCTAAATTACAAGAATATCGACGAGGGTCTCCCAGGATACCTTCCTGTAGCCCTTTTCTCAACTATCCTATGGATCTCCTGGGATACCGTCCCGTAGTCCAATTCTCAAATCAATATCAAAGGATCTCCCGGGATACCGTCCCATATTCCAAAATAAAAGTGCAAGGGGATCCCCCGAGATACCGTCCCGTAGTCCCAAAATAAAAGTGCAGGGGGATCTCCCGGGATACCGTCCGGTAGTCCCAAAGTAAAAATGCAGGGGGATCTCCCGGGAATCAAATCCGTAGTCCCAAAGTAAACAAACAAGGGGGAGCTACCGGAATCCCGCATCCGTAGTCCCAATGTTAATGCGCAACCAACATCAGAGAAATAATCAGAAATTGAAACTGACAACTAATAACTGAAATGAAAAATGATAACTGATAACTGAAATGATTTAATGAACTGATAACTGAAATGATAATTGATCACTGAACTGAACAAATGAAGTAATTAAGGAAATAAATACTCCATCTTCTAAATGATGAACAACTTGTTTTTCTGAATAAGCTACGGCCTTGGGCCCAATATATAGGTGCACAAGCTACGGCCTCACGCCCAAGTCTACGTATACATAACAACGACCTCAGGCCCAAAATGCAAAAAGCATAAACTACAGCCTCAGGCCCAAACATGAATAAAGCATAAACTACAGCCTCAGGCCCAAGTATGCATAAAGCATATAATTATGACCTCAGGCCCAAATACAGGTGTTCAACATTCGGGAACTAAGAATCAAACGGTAATCATGATAGTGAAATACTGAATCAAACTGAGTTATATGACGGAATACTAGATCACCCTGAGTTACATAATACTGGAATACTGAATAGGACTAGACCGAGACATGTGTTCTTGAACTGATTATGAACACTGAAACTTTAACTGTTTGTGGCATACTGAGTAATCTATATAATGACTCGGGGGCATCCATCCCAAGTCTATATTGAATACGCATTGAGCTCACAACGTTCAGAATGAAAGTGATGAACGAGTTATTAAGCTAGAGAATAGAAGTGTTGCAACTATTCAAGGAACCAGGCTAAACTATATTTCTGAATTAATTAGTAACGTCGTAAAAGAAACATAGTGTAGGGAGAATCATTAACATTCCCAAACATAGAGAGTTAGCTTCACATACCTTAAATTCCTGCTCTTGAGCGTAATACAATGTTCGCCATACCTTTCAACTTTAATCTATATCAATACAAGACAAAGGAATTCCATATTAGCAATAATTCTCATGTTTTAGTCACTTAAGCATTTTCTCAAACACTTGGTGACATAAAGGTTCATAGTCCTTATTAATGGTGTCTCTACACCCAATAACTCATTTTGTTGCTGCTAGATAAATTTTAAAGTCTCAAATGATTATAATTGTCATGACCCTAGTTCACCAATTGTGAACACGTCATGACGGCACCTAGTCTTCATGACCAGGTAAGACTAACACATTGCGGAAGTAACAACATTTGCGAAATTTATATTCAAAAACTAAATAACATGAGTAAAGTATACAGTTGCCGCCTGGCACATACAATTTAATACTTTAAATTATGAAACCATCCCAAAGACCCGGAAACCCACGGGCAACACAGGCTAAGAATAATGCATAACACTGCTCTAATCATCCGAAAAGTCTATAACAAGGGAGAACGGAATAGCGTCTAGCTAACTAAAGGGTAGAGTGAGAGGGAGACTCTCTGGTCTGCGGACGCGGCAGATATACCTCAAGTCTCCGAGATGCTCTCTGTAGCTACTGATAATGCGCCTGCGTAGAGGTACCTAGATCTGCACATGAAAACATACGCAGAAGAGACGTGAGTACACCACAACAGTACTCAGTAAGTGCCAAGCCTATCCTCGGTTGGGTAGTGATGAGGAAAGGTCAGGGCCCTACTGAGGAAAAAATAATATAGCAACAAAATATTAACAGTGTAGAAATCTAATGAAAACTAATGAACGCAGCAGTGCAATAAGACAGCTCAATGAAATAGTAATACTACAAAGACAGAACAGAAAACGCAGAGTAAACACAGCTAAATTACAAGAATACCGACGAGGGTCTCCCAGGATACCGTCCTGTAACCCTTTTCTCAACTATCCTATGGATCTCTCGGGATACCGTCCCGTAGTCCAATTGTCATATCAATATCAAAGGATCTCCCGGCATACCGTCCCGTATTCCAAAATAAAAGTGCAGGGGGATCTCCCGGGAATCAAATCCGTAGTCCCAAAGTAAACAAACAAGGGGGAGCTCCCGGAATCCCGCATCCGTAGTTCCAATGCAAATGCGCAACCAACATCAGAGAAATAATCAGAAATTGAAACTGACAACTAATAACTGAAATGATAAATGATAACTGATAACTGAAATGATTTATTGAACTGATAACTGAAATGATAATTAATCACTGAACTGAACAAAGGAAGTAATTAAGGAAATAAATACTCCCTCTTCTAAATGGTGAACAACTTGTTTTTCTGAATAAGCTACGGCCTTGGGCCAAATATATAGGTGCACAAGCAACGGCCTCACGCCCAAGTATACGTATACAAAACAACGGCCTCAGGCCCAAAATGCATAAAGCATAAACTACAGCCTCAGGCCCAAGTATGCATAAAGCATATAAACTACGACCTCAGGCCCAAATACAGGTGTTCAACATTCGGGAACTAAGAATCAAACGGTAATACATGATAGTGAAATACTGAATCAAACTGAGTTATATGACGGAATACTAGATCACAATGAGTTACATAATACTGGAATACTAAATAGGACTAGACCGAGACATGTGTTCTTGAACTGATTATGAACACTGAAACTTTAACTGTTTGTGGCATACTGAGTAATCGATATAATGACTCGGGGGCCTCCATCCCAAGTCTATATTGAATAAGCATTGAGCTCACAACGTTCAGAATGAAAGTGGTGAACGAGTTATTAAGCTAGAGAATAGAAGTGCTGCAACTATTCAAGGAACCAGGCTTAACTATATTTCTGAATTAATTA
>MU752974.1:7857-25444 GCA_026770625.1 Nicotiana glauca | reverse complement strand
AGCTTACACAGCAGGTTGTAGTAGCAGCTTACACAGCAGCTTGCAGTAGCAGCTTACACAGCAACTTCCTTTCTTCTATAAATAGAAGAGTTTTCAGTTCATTATGTACATCAGTTTGAATTCGAATAATATATCAGTTTCTCTGTATACTTGTCTTTACATTATAGTCTTTATTTTATAACATCTCCACCCTTTAAATAGAAATTAAAAGAAAAAAAATGACTTCCTAAAAATATGCCTGTCCTTTCCAATAGCTTTCATGGTTTATAAATAGTGACCAAAAACTAGTCTACCATTTTTCTTTATCGAAGGAACGACAGAAGAAATTCTCTCTAACTCGTTCCTTCTCGGTTCTCAATTCCTAAATTGAGTCTCTCTCTCTCTCCTCCGTCCACGACGTTGCACCACCAGTCCACCACCATGGTTCTATCCAAGGCCGCCTCGGAGAACGATGTCTCCGTTCATTCCACCTTCGCTTCTCGCTACGTCCGAGTTTCTCTTCCCCGGTAAATTTTATTATATATTTGCTTTCTTTCACATAATATCTAGGGACGAAGTATATTTGAATAATTTTTTGAAAAAATTATAACATATATATATATATATATATATATATATATATTATTTTGGTGCATATATATTAAATCTTGAATACCTATGAACATTCATAACAACATTTCTGACTTGAACCAATAATATTACTTATATCTTGTTTTACATTTTAATCATATTACGACTAATTTTACATTAACTCATCGCCTTATTTATTTTTTTATTTATCTGCACTTAAAAATTGGTTATGCAATTAATTCCCACCTAAACCAAGTTGATTGATTGATCCTTTTTGCTTTTCTAGATTTGTTTTTGGATTTTCTTTAATTTGGAGAATATTTAAATCAGGTTTTTTCTTTCTTTTTGTTTTTGCGTATATTTAGGTTTCAGATGCCGGAGAATTCAATACCAAAGGAAGCAGCATATCAAATAATAAACGATGAATTAATGTTGGATGGAAACCCAAGGCTGAATTTAGCGTCGTTTGTGACGACGTGGATGGAACCAGAGTGTGATAAGCTAATCATGGCTGCCATTAACAAGAACTATGTTGACATGGATGAGTATCCTGTCACCACTGAGCTTCAGGCAAGGTTTAATACACAATCTCGATACATTAAACTCCCGTTATTTATAGAAAATCCGGGAAAGAATGCATTTTTGCAAAAGGTCATTTTTACAACTAAAAATAATCTCTGGTAAATAAATTTTTCTCAAAAAAAAAATAGAACAATATCACAGAAGATCATGAGATCATATCCTCTATCTATGTACGCCTAGCTACTGGCATATATTTTATTGATTTCAAGATTACTTAATTAATTCACACTAAGCTTGAATATAACGTTCCTCGGGATCAAGCTTGTTATAATGTTTTCAATACCAAAACTGAAGAAAAATAAACGTTACAATAGAGTGACTCTAAATACAGGTGCTATCTATTTTATGGTTAATTATACACAAAATCACTGACCACCTATAATACATAATTTGCCAGAAAATTATTAAACTAATTTTTTCTAGCCACAAAATCACGCGCTTTTACTAATAACAAGATGAAGGCTTGGTCAGAAATCATCATTTTTTATTTTTAAAAAAATGAATATTTAGAAAAAGTTGACTACTTGACCAGCTTTCAACTTGTGGTTAGAGAAATTAGTAGTTTTATTATTCTCATGCAATTATCACTATTAGTTGAGTGACCTTTTGTAGAATTAATCCTTTGCTCCCTATTTTAAGATAATGTCTATTTTTCATAAAACAAATTCCACATTAAATAAAGGGTCATTTGTAGGATATATTAAAGAAAATAATACATGTATTAGCTTTAATTTGATATTATTAATCATTTGTTTGGTACAATTTTTCAACCTATGTACAACTAATACACGTATTAGTTATACACCGTATTTGGTATTATCCTATGTATAACTAATACATAGCAAACTTAGCAATGTCAAGACTATAATTAATACACGCATAAGCATGGTTAAATATAAAATTACCCTTGAAATCCCTCAAAGGCTCAAAGCAAACGAATGTGGAGGATATTTTTGTAAACAAATAGTTTTAGAAATTATACAATGGATGTTATTTTTAATACATTACACCAATCAGTCATAAGAAATAATCTTAGCATAACTAATTCCTGCATTTCTAATTCTCGCATTACTAATATACTATATTAGTACCATTCTTATATATCCTGTTGGATAACATGGACGATTTAGATCATGATCATTTTAAGAACATGGTGGGACAATCTATTTTAAATTGATCAAATAATTTTCTAACATATAAGTTAATTTTGTTTTTTAATATGCTCATTTATTTAATGCAGAATCGATGTGTAAACATGATAGCACATTTATTTAACGCACCATTGGGAGAGGAAGAGACTGCAGTTGGAGTTGGAACTGTTGGATCCTCAGAAGCCATAATGCTTGCTGGATTAGCATTTAAGAGAAAATGGCAAAACAAAATGAAAGCCCAAGGAAAACCCTTTGACAAGCCCAATATTGTTACTGGGGCCAATGTCCAGGTATGTTTCCCATTGGAAGCCCATTTCTTTTGAGCTCACTCTTACTGATTTTCTCTTACAAAGAACTCACTCAATCATTTAAACTAAAAATAATCGACAGATATATAATTTATATATAATATGTATGTAATCATGTTACTGCTTCTTTTTCTTGATTTCTCCATTACTGTATTTCTTTTCAATAATATTATGAGCTGATGGTCTATAGGATACAATTTCTCTTTCTTTACAAAGGTACTGTAAGGTCTGCATACACAATATATTTCCCAGACTCCCCGTGTAGGATTATACTGAGTTTATTATTGTTATTGTTGTTGTATGTATAATAATAGTATATAATTAGCGTATAATCTATGTATACAGACAAAAAAAGTAATCAAAAAAAATCTCGCCCGCCTATTTGTATAAATACTTGATTTTAAATGTGCTCGTAAATCAAGTTGCATAAAATACTTGACTTTAAATATGCTCGTAAATCAAGTTTGCATCATCACGTTAAGTTGATTTATAACAATAAAAAACTCTTTATATCGAATACAATATGATAACCTGAAAATAAAGTAATAACTTATTATAGTTGGTTAAATTGCAATAATAATATAAATATCATTTACGGTTTCAAGTATATAACTTAAATCCTAAATTTTATAGGTATGCTGGGAGAAATTTGCAAGGTATTTTGAAGTAGAGCTAAAGGAAGTGAAATTAGAGGATGGGTACTACGTTATGGACCCTGAGAAAGCTGTAGAAATGGTGGATGAGAACACTATTTGTGTAGCTGCTATCTTGGGTTCCACACTTAATGGAGAATTTGAAGATGTTAAACGTTTGAATGATCTCTTGGTCGAGAAGAACAAAGAAACTGGGTAATTCATCTCTATCTCCTCTTCTCTTTTGTCTTTACGCCGTTATCAACAGGGTTAGATTGATCTTGTATGCCTTTTTTAGTTTAAATTTTGGACCCGTCTCAGATAAGTTACACGTTCCATAGATACGATGGTAAAAAGTATATATACATCAAATATAATTACATAACATGCCTTGGGATGTGACCCTTCCTCGGACCCTGCGTAAACGTAAAATGTTTTGTGCATCGAATTTGTCTAACATTTGATTACTATAATTAACAGGTGGGACACTCCAATCCATGTGGATGCAGCAAGTGGTGGATTCATTGCCCCCTTCCTATATCCAGAACTTGAATGGGATTTCAGATTACCATTAGTAAAAAGTATTAATGTAAGTGGTCACAAATATGGTCTTGTTTATGCTGGTATTGGTTGGGTTATTTGGAGGAACAAAGAAGATTTGCCTGAAGAGCTTATTTTCCATATTAATTACCTCGGTGCTGATCAACCTACTTTCACCCTTAACTTCTCTAAAGGTAAGAAAATTTTAATGAGCTATATATGAATTTATTTTCAATATATGTTATACAAAAACTTCAAGCTGATCAACTCAATACTAACCATTGCCTTGTGCTTTACATTCTCGTAATGTACAACTAGCAAGACATAAGGTACGATACCGTTAGCAAAGCATGGTGCTTACTAATTTTTCCAATAGGATTTAGCTCCCGTTTGGACATAAATTTTTTTTTTTTTACTAAAAATCAAAAATTTGTTTGTTTATGGAATTTAATTAGTTTTTGAATTTTTTTTTCAAGTACCAAAAACTAGTTTGGGCGAAACTTTTTCTTCCACTAAAAACTTTAATTTTTTTCCCCAAATAAAATGCATGTTCAAATACAACTTTAACTTCTTTTTTTCCTTGACGCAGGTTCTAGTCAAGTAATTGCTCAATATTATCAACTTATTCGCTTAGGCTATGAGGTAAGCTGAATACTAATGAGAAATAATCATTAAAAGATACCCTTTAACCCCAAAATTATCTACTAATCTGCCATTGTTAATTATTTTTTTAAACCAGGGATATAGGAATATTATGGAGAATTGTCAAGAAAATGCTAGGGTACTCAAAGAAGGACTTGAAAAGACAGGAAAATTCAACATAGTTTCCAAAGAAATTGGAGTCCCATTAGTTGCGTTCTCTCTCAAAGACAATAGCAAACACAACGAATTTGAGGTTTCGGACCATCTTAGGAGGTTCGGGTGGATTGTGCCAGCATACACAATGCCACCCAACGCTCAGCACGTGACCGTGCTCAGGGTTGTGATCCGGGAAGATTTCTCCCGAACACTAGCTGAGAGGCTCGTGGCGGATATTCAAAAAGTCCTCCACGAGCTCGACACGCTCCCGGCCAGAGTCTCGGCTAAGTTGGCTGCGGCCGAGGAGAGTAGTAGTGGAGTGCATAAGAAATCTGCAATGGAAGTGCAGTTGGAGATCACCAATGTATGGAAGAAGTTTGTTGCCGAGAAGAAGAAGACAAAAAATGTAATATGTTAAAAGAGTTTAAGAAAACCAAGGAAACTCTGAATTTTCATTTGACTTCTTGGGCTTTTTGAGTGTTTTAGTACAAATGTAATTTTGAAGGAGGATGGAGTTTGATCTTTCTTTTTTGTTTGGTGTAAACTTTTGTTTTTGTGGTGTTTTAATTGGCACCTTTTGATAATAATAATTTTTGAAAAATATTTTTGTTTATTATGTCTAAAACGCTTTTCTCTATCCCGGATATGGTTAAGGTCTGCTTACATTTTATCCTCCCAAAACCTCATTTTTAAAATTTTTACTAGATTGTTGTTATTGTTGTTGTTGTATGTCTAAAACGTACTATTCTTTTTTTTTAAGTGTTAACTTTCAAAGAAGTAATCTACCTAAAAATAGGTAAGTTTTCTTAGTAAAGACTTTGATAATGTTTCCATCTTGAATAGAAGAGCTCAAATATAAATCCCTTAAATCTTTGTAAGTCAAATTAGTATAAAATGGGACGGAGGGAGTATTCTAAGAATAATCATGAAAAGGTTAGCCATTTACCTCAAAATTAGTCTAAATACATTGCATAATAATTTTTTGAAGAAATTTTAATGTTCAAATATATCCCCTCCACTTTCGAATATTGTTTACTCTTAACCTCTGTTATACTATCTGACCAAATTTAACCTTGTCGTTATACTATCCGGCTACATTTTGGCCTTGTCGTTATACTATCAGGTCAAAATTATCCTTACCGTTAGTAAACTTTTAAAAATTACCCCAACCCTAATAGTAACTGACCAACTTAATCAAATTACCCAAAGTAGAGGGGCACATTTGGCCATTTTCCCTAGATAGAAACATGTAAGGACATAAGCATGGCAATGTTTGTTAAGGTAATTATTCACTTAGATTAACTTAGTCATTAGCTTAGTTATTGGAGCAGAGTTGGTTGTTAGTGTTAGTTGTCAGTTAGTGCAGTGGTTAGTAGTGAGCTAGGTGACAGCTGTAGCCTTAGTTAGTTGTTTCCATTTTTCTCATTCTCATTTTTGTATATAGTGGACTCTCCACTGTAACTTCCCATGGCGTAGAGGTTCATATCACATCACCATTGAAGCTTAGCTGAGCTTTGAGCTACTGTTCCATTGACAAATTTGATATGGTATCAGAGCGAAGAGTACAAGTTTGGACTCGTCTCTCTTCTGTTAGTTCTCGTCAATCTCGATTTCAATTAGATCGCACACACACAAGTTCATTTTTTCATTGATTTCAAGCTACATTTTTTAAAAGGCTATACTCTGCTTCTAAATATGTAATCACTATTCTCTAGTCCTCAATCACTTGGAAATTGCTTCTAGATCTGTAATCACTATTTTCTAGTCCTCAATTACTTAGAAATTTCATATTGTACGAGATGACTTTGTCGAAGATGACAATCAATCTACACCGTCCATGGCTGAGTCTAATCAGTCAAGTGTTGATATGAGTAGTCTGTTGTATATGCATCCATTTGATAATTCCGGAGCATCATTGGTTCCTGTTCCATTTGACGGCGTTGGATATTGATCATGGAGAAGGCCTGTAATGCAAGCCCTATCAGTGAAAAATAAGTTGGTATTCATCAAGGGGGAATGCAAGAGACCAGATCCAGACTCATCGAAATTTAGACTATGAGAAAGATGCGATGACATGGTCACTTCATGGATTTTGAACTCCATAGCTAAGGAGATTGCAAATAGTGTTGAGTATGATATAGCTGTAGTTAAATTGTTGAGAGAACTTGCAGATCGATATGATCAAACAAATGGAACAACACTGTACCAAATCCAAAAGAAAATCAATGATCTATCCCAAGGATCCCTTGATATCACTGGTTACTATAATAAAATGAAGAATCTACGAGAGGAACTCAACACTTTGATTGTCTAATCTCATTGCACTTATAATTACACATCTGGAGCTAAGGAAAGCATGCACAAAGATGAGCAACATAGGAGGTTGATACAGTTTCTCATGGGATTGAATGAGACATATCTTCTTCCTACAATTGCCCAAGCCTTTTCATTACTAATTTAAGAGGAAAGACAGAGAGAAATCAAGCCAAATAGTCATTTGTCTCTTAATTCATCAGCCCTGAGTGCTAGCACAAACAGACCTAGGTCATGCAAGATAAATTATTCTCCCAGTAACAATCACAACAACAGGAACATACCTTTTTTGTGATTACTGTAAGAGACCAGGGCACACCAAGGAAAAATGCTATAAGCTTCATGGATATCCTCAAAATTTCGGTTAGAATCGAAATCTAAATACAAATCACAATCAGACCTCCAACTTGAATCAAAACCATAGACAAAGTTTTAACTACAATCACAATACCAATAGCAACCAGAATAATAGGTTTAATAGAGAGCTGTGGCTAATGCATATTTAGCAACCACTGACACACAACCTACTGAGACTGAGAAATATGCCACTCATGATAATACTCAAAATGTGAATGTCACCCAAGAGGAATACAGCTAGTTAGTGATTCTACTGCAACAGTTTCAACTAGGAGGAGAACGAGATTAAACAACTAGTGCTAATATTGCATCAGGAGCAGCAAACTTTGCAGGTATTATAACTTGTACTTCCTCCATCGATTTTGGTAAACTGTCATGTGAATGTTTCAAAAACAGAGCTGACTCATGAATTATAGTTTCAGGGGCATCAAACAACATGACCTTTAACAAATCCCTATTAACCAACATTATAACTTTACCCTATCCTTTATTAGTTGTACTTCCAAGTGGCTACAAAGGTAAAGGTGATAGAAATTGGTAGTGTGATGCTCACTCCTGTCGACGCCCCCATTTTCTCTCTCTCTAGAGCGAGATTGGGTTCACGACATTTGGGAGGACAACTCTATTCCCGTTTGGGAATTGGGTTTTTGGAATTAAAGAGTCGCCACCTAATGATTAAGTGCATTAGGACACTAAGGGTTTTGAATTTTGAAAACCAGAGTTCGGGTAAGGGCTAGACATTATCTCGAGGGGAAGGTGTTAGGCACCCCTCAAGATCTGCTAGTGTGGTTCCTGGCCATGCTACAATTGTGACTTTAAATGCAAACAACAAGTAGGCAAACAAGAATTACGAATACAAAGAGAGATTTTCACATAATGGTTGCAAGGGATTAAGGGAGTTAAAGAAATTGAAATTTGATAGAGGAAGCAGTTTTGAAATTTTGAATAAAAGAGAAATTTTTACCTAGTTGCTGCAAGTTAAAAGCAGTTTAAAAGCTGGAGTTTGGCAAAATAAAATGGACAAATAAGAGAAGGGGTCCTAGGTTTATACATAATATGGATCACCCCACAAAACACCTGGTAACCGTTTATACACGTGGTATTATCGCGTGGTCATCATATCCATATCTACCCTTTTCCACCCCGTTAAGGTATTAAGCGCGAAATAGTATCGTTACCTGTAGCATGCTATTACCCGTCCCACTCTTATCAGTCCTGGAGGCTTTTAGAACTACTAATCCTAAAGGGAAGAAGCCTGGCTATTAGAGGTTTAAAAAGGATAAAATTCTAGGGCACCAATCAAAACACATAATGCAATTAATGGGGAGGTAAAACAATTAAAGGCTCAAGTAGGCCTCCTCAAATCACAGAAATCATGTAGTTTAGCACATCTTGCATATACTGATTAGGTCCACATTAGACTTCAGCGTTAAGCGGACTGGTTCAACCCATATTTTAAGACAAGAAATCTGCATTAGGCTCGCCTGGTTGTAACCTATCAAAGACTGATGCAGTTGATTAGTAGCCTACCAGTTTGCCTAAGAATAACCTATAGGCATGGCATCTACTGGTTTCAGAAGTAAAGAAGTAAACTAATTACAGAAAGTTGCCAGTTTTGACAGAATGATACGAGTTCTACAGTTGGTTACTACTAACAGACTAATCTTAAAACGAGTGATTCAGATTTGGTTGATAGTCCCTATAGACATGTTTTCTAGCGTTGTTAATTTTAAACACTTTTTACAGGCGTAACAGGAGTGCAAAAATCCTACGAGCATGGTATCTAAGACGCAATTGATTATTATTTAATCTATAACTGTTTGTGTATTGATAGATGCAAAAAATACAGAATCTTAAAGACATGGTCTCTATATGGAGAATTCTTATGAGTAGGAGATCTATATGATATACAAAGTTCCTATGAGCATGGTTTCTACATGTGACAGTGCAGAATTCCTATGAGCATGATTTCTATATATGAAAGTGCAGAATTCCAATGAGCACGACTTCTATATATGAAAGTGCAGAATTCCTATGAGCATGATTTCTATATATGAAAGTGAAGAATTCCTATGAGCATGACTTCTATATATGAAAGTGCAGAATTCCTATGAGCATGATTTTTATATATGAAAGTGCAGAAATTCAAAGAAAAACTCCTATAGGAAGGATATCTACCCTTAAGCATACATAAATAACTATCCCCTTTTTACTAAAATCCCATGAGTTATTACAAATTTATTACAGACCAAATGAATCAAACAGAAAATAAAATTGCATCAGAGCTTTTAAGCTACATCCAAGGAGCCTAATTTAGACCCAAGGTCTAACAATATAATATGAACCAACTGCCAGGGTTAGGTTCCAAAGCCTTTCTCTTATCTGGAGTATATCAAAGTTCCAAGGAGTTTCAAGGACTCTAGGCAATGCTTACACCCAGATATCATTACAGAACTGAATTAAAGTGCAGTGTGGAAGGGCCAACCCTCCAATGTCCAAGTTCAGAGGGAACTCAAGGTCCCAAGGCAAGGCTCATTGGAAGGGGGCAGAACTTAGAATCTAGGAACAAGTGTAAGTGCAATAGAGGGAATTAAGGGATGCCCAGGCAGGCTGGTGGTCATGCCCAGCAACATAGAATGCTGGCACACCCCTGACCAGCCTACTAGCCAAACATTGGAGAGTTAGGACCTATTGAAGGTCGAACCATGACTTGGGCAGTAATTAGGATACTGTCAGTCCAAGGCTTTAACTCAGCACATAGAAGGGATTGGGGGTAGGGATTCATATGAATAGAAGCAAAGAAGGAAAAATACTTAGCA
Source organism: Nicotiana glauca (assembly GCA_026770625.1). Lineage (NCBI taxonomy): Eukaryota > Viridiplantae > Streptophyta > Magnoliopsida > Solanales > Solanaceae > Nicotiana > Nicotiana glauca. The sequence goes on along the minus strand of MU752974.1, from coordinate 15,374 downwards.
TAAGTTATAGAACATGAACAACAAACCTTACAAAAGAATGAGACTACAGAATAAACACATAGGGATGAAGCAAAAGTTTAAATAAAAGACATACCAGTTTCAGAAAGAGACAAGCAAAAGAGAGCTGAAGTCTTGCAAAGAAACCACAGTACAAACAACAAGAGAGAATACTTTGTGTGTGAGTGTGAGTTCAGAAAAGACTCAAGTGTTCTCTTCCTTTTCAATGAAAAGCAGGTATTTATAGTGTGAGAAACAGGCAGAAAATAAGGTAAGGAAATAATTAAGGAACTGAATATCAATGAATCAAGACTTCCTTTACCTAAGGAATTCAGATTCAAATGGTAAGAAATATTTAAGGAAAGAAATCAAATAAACAACTTGTGCAAAGTAGTCCATTAGGGGTAAATACATGGGGGTTTAAATTAAGGGAAGAAGTTTAAAATACACGGTTAACACAAATAAGGTAAGGATCCATTAGCATATAGTAAATCAAGGAGGTCAAAGATTTTGTAAGTATTGGTCCATGAATGAACCAAGTCAGAAAAGCTAAGGGAAACTTTTACTCAAATAGAGTAATAGGGAAGTCAGCAAACATGGAAAGGAATCAATCAAACTTATACAAATGAAGTATGAAATCAATCACAATTGACACGCATTTAGAAGGGAAGTTCAGCACATATAAAGAATACACAAGTAACATGCATGAGAGGATGAATTTAGGACAAAGTGAAAGTGTTATGCAATTGCAAAATAAGTAAGTAGTAGACTATAGGAATATGGTAGTCATCTCAGAGAAGAGGGAATATCAGATAGCATGCAAAAGGCAAGTGAAAAGGTCTTATTGAGTTTAGCAAGAGGTTAGAATCGTATGAAGAAACAAAAAATTGAAGCAATGATTTTGAAACTTAGTGAAGCAGTAGATGAAACAACTCCAGGAACTCAAATAAGTCCAAGAGATTAGGGTTTTTGAAATCAAGCAAGTTCAGAGATAAAGCACAAGTAAATCACATAGCAAGTAGGCTCAAAACTCGAATGAACCCCAAATTCTAGGGTTTTACCGTTAATCGAATCTAGAGATGAAAACAAGTAAGTCAGGCAAAAAATATTAACGGAATAAGTGCAGAAATCATAAAGGAACACGTATTTCCCAGTAGAAGAAACTCATGATTAACATAATAAAAGATCAATCATGCAAAAAATACAGTAGAAGAACTCGTAAGAACAAGGTAGAAGAAACATATAAAAATCACAGTAGAGCATGTTAAAAGTCAAAGAAACCCTAAATCCGAGAAGGTGAAAGGTTTAAAAGCAAAGTTTCGAAAGAACCTTTTGAGAAAACTTTTGAGACCTTAAGATAAACACAGATCTAGGACAGATCTAGAGAAATCAGAAGAACCTCAAAAGGTTAGGTTTTCAGAAGAAACCTAGAAGTGATAAAGGCCTAGAAAACTCGTGGATCTAAGCCGGAGGAGTTAGACTTAGGCTCGAACGACCACGATATGCCGGAGTAAAGCCGGAGATGACCATGGAACTCTGAATCGAAGGAAACCTAGGTAGAGATCTTCAAGGTCAGGCCTTGAACCTTTAGGAAACCGGTGTATAAGATCACAAGGGGGTGGGTGTGAGATCCCCATAGCTTTGGTGGCCATAGATTTCGGTGGATCTCCGGTCTGAGACGGCAAGATGCGACTAGGGTTTGAGAACCCTCGAGAGAGTTTGAGAGAGTGGAGGGTTTCAGAGGTGGCGGTTGGTGAGAAAATGAGGCAGGGCTGTGAGCACGTGATTTTTTCCTCACATGAATTACTCCCAAAAAATTCAATATAAAATAATTTTCTTTGTGTGCAATTTTTGAGATTTTTTGCGGCATTTTTGGATAATTATTTGTATTTGTCTGTGCATGTTTATTTGTTTAAATTAATCTAAAAGACAAAATATGTCACATTTTCATCTAGGATTCAATTATACATTTAGGAGTAATTAAGTTTGCTTTACAAAAATAGAAAATCACAAAAAATATGTATTTTTGCATTTTTTAGCATTTAATGTCCAAATTATGTGATTTTATTTTAATTGATGTTTAATTTTGTGTGATAATTATTATTAGGAGTTGATTAGTGTTTTAAGTTAATTTTGATTTTATTAATTTAATTTAGGATCTTTAAATTTAATTTTGGAGCAAATAATCGAAAAGAGAGCAAAAAAATATGAAAGAAAAATCGGATTGGGCCATCTTTCAAATTAAAAAAATTAGGCCCAAAACACCCCTTACCCAACCCAAAACCCCCTCATTTTTATTTTTTACACTAACTAAAAAAAAAAAAACCCTAAACAAACCCTAAACCTAACACCCGCCCCCCCTCTTCTCTTCTTCTCCAAACAACACCCTAAGCCATCCATGGCTGCCTTCCACCTCCAAACGAGCCCCTCCTTCCAGTCGTTCACCACCCCAACGTCAACCATCGACGTCCAAACCACGCTACACCACCAAGTCTCCTCGTCGCCCACCCCACCTGAAGCGTTCCAGCCATAAAAAAAACCTCCAACTCGCCAGCCTTCACTTCCCCGTCGACCAACAGTCATCAACGACCATCACTCCACCATTTTCCGCCACCCAAACTCACTGGAAAAGGGACAATATCAGTCGCTGCTCGTCATTAACTCGCCGGAGTTTCAGTGATTTAATCGTCCACCAACCTCTAGCCCTCTTTCGTTTCTTCATCTTCACGATATCACCTCAACGAACAGCTTGAACCTCACGTCAACCAGCTTCTGCCCGTTCTCCTCCAACCTGTCGTCCCCAGCCTCCTTGTTGACCATACATGCACACACACATACATGCGAAAGCACAAAGAGATACAGTTGCTTCAGTCATTTCAATTTTCAGATTTGTTATAGAGTTCATGTGAATTTTAGAGTTTTATTCCTTCTGATTTTAAAAGAAATTGACTCAAGACCGGTCATGGAGTTTGTCGATTTTGTTTTACAAGTTTAGTTCGAGTTTCCGGGCAGATTCGATGTCTTTCTGGCGAGGTTCAAGTTTTCCGGTCAGAGGTTCATCCTTGTTTGAACTTTGAAAGAAGCAGTCAATAAATTGCGCAGGTTTATTTTATCTTATCTAAATATTTTCAGTTTCAGATAGCAATTAAACGCATGGTTTTATTAAATGTTCGTTTCATATTGTACTGATTTGTGTCAAGTTTGAATGAAATATGTATTGGTGTTATTTGGTTCAAATGGTTTCATTTTTTGTATTGTTTGTTTTCTTTCTCTTTATTGTTCTTCATATGATTTCAGTTTGCATGTCGTCCAGTATGTTTACAATGTTTATTTGTTCTTATTTAGTTTTAATCTAGAAGTGTTTAGTTTAATAACTGAATCTTTATTTTGATGATATTTGGTCTAAATTGAATTTCAAGCTTAAATTGTGATTTGAGTTTGATGAATCATAATGTTGTTCTGATATGAATCTGATCTTGAATGTTGATATGAATCTGACTTTGTTGAAGTGATTCCTAATGTTGTTGATTATAAATTAGTTTCATGTGTTAATTAGTCAATTGTTAGGCTTGATTTGGTTATAGTTGTAGTGATTTGTTGTTTTTAGGAACCAATTTTGGTTAGTTGATAATTTTAGTACAGATTGAAGGGATGGGGAGTAGAATAGTAATTTTAGTAATTTCAAGGGTAATACGGGAATTAACCAATTGCAGATTTATTTAATTTAAGTGCTTTGTCCACTAAGCTCTAATAATAGTAAAATATTATAATAGGGAACAAGATATATGATAGTGAGAATCTAATATATTTGTTTAATGATTGTGGGGGGACAAGGCATGATGGTAGGGTAGAAATTGCATTAGGGGATTAATTAAAAGGCACTAGAGTAGTGGAGTAATTAAAAAAACTAAAAGGATAATTTGTTAGTAGCAAATACACTAATTGTGTGCCTATCTACAGGCTGGAAATCTGAAAGAGAGGGAGGGAGAAAAAAAACGAAAAAAAGAGAGAGATAAAAAAAAAAAATTCAAAGTGTTAAATCAGTTACAAATTAATTGTTTATTCTGATTACTACGGATTTTAAAGTTCAAATTCAGGATATTTTGAATACTATTTTAATTGATTCTAATCTACTAGAGTGTTTTAGTGTGTATTTTCAAGTGTATCTGGGTATGTTCCAAGGGTGTTTAGTGGATTTCTACTGATCCTGTTGATTTCAAATACTTCCTGGCCGTTGATTGGATTTCTGGGCTGTTTGATTTATCATTGTTTGTTATTCAACATTGCTGAACGTCACTTGTCATTGCTGTTCTCTACTACTGATCTACTGATCTTCACCTTTTTCTTCTGTTATATTACCAGGTACACTTTTGAATCACTGTGATGTAGCTGTTAAAAGTGAAAAGAAATGATCAAGTAGTCGAGTATTTAAATTGTAGTAAAATGATAGGTAGTTGTATAGTCTATCTTTGTAATTCAATGAAAACATGGACTGTGTAATTTATACTTGACTAGAACTATTTTCTTTTGTTCGCAAACTGCATTTTATAAATTATTAGTAGTATCAAATGTGATAATTAGAATTCTATTTCGTCTTAAAAAAGTGTATTGAGTTGTGAAAATTGAACAAGTTTAGGTAATCACAGTTGGAGCCGGCATTAGTCCGAAATAGTAGGTTAATCGCGAATATGTAGCTAAGGCATGAGTTTAAACTAATTTTTTTTGTGAATTAGGCATTATGATTTGATTTAGGCAATTTTTATTTGTTTAAAAGGGGGCTTGGTTGGATCAAGAGGGTAAATGTCGGATAGGTCTAGTTTTTGCCAGTTTTAGATGGAAATAAAAATGGTTAGTAATTTCATAGAATTCGTAGGCTCACTATACTTGAAGTTAGGATCGTAGTACTAATCGTTAAAGTCATTAATCTAATAGGCATGAATTGAGTTCAAGCAGGATAAGTTATTGATTAAGTTTAACAAATTTTCGCAAGCATTATCAATCAAGGTTGCTTTTTGATTTCAAATTAATTGTAAACAAAGAACTCCAACGATTCAATTTCATCTAACAATGTGGGTTAAATTAGTTATAGGATAATTAGTTTCCTTTTTGACAATATTGTTTGCTAATTTCGCATTTTATTTGTACTTTCAATGTTAGTTATATTCCATTTCGTTAACATTTGTCTCAGGCTGGTAACTAATAAATGATGGCCTTTTCAAGCATGTAATAAATCAGGATTTTTCTTTTCTTTCATTTTTTAATAAAAAAAATAGAGAAAAATATAGTCGCTTTAGGTTTATCCTTTTAAAATAAATGAGGTGTGCCTCGCCAAAATAAAATGCATAATTCGTGGGGCCCTCAATAAACGTATATATTAAAATACTTAGATTTCGGAATGTGCCGTTTAGCGAATTTCACGGCCTTCCCAAAAATAATAACACGCTAGTCTCTTTAGGCGCATATTAATAATTTCACTTTCTTAAACTCGGGTGCACATTTATGTGACCCAAATCCAAATCTCAACGGAGTCGAAATATGTCAAAAACTATGGGTACATTGATGTGACGTGATTTTAGATGTATTTTCACGACGTTGCAATTCTTATAAAATAATAATAATCAAAAGCGGTTGAAAGTTAAAATTTGCACATAAGTTAAAAGCATGTTATTAAAATCAGATAATTAAGCCAAATATGACAGTTGAGCGACCGTGCTAGAACCACGAAATTCGGGAATGCCTAGCACCTACTCCCGGGTTAACAGAATTCCTTATCCGGATTTCTGGTTCGTAGACTGTAATACAGAGTCAACTTTTTCCTCGATTCGGGATTCAAACCGGTGACTTGGGACACCATAAATCTCTCAAGTGGCGACTGCATTTTCTCAATAATCAAATCCCATTTCGATTGTCCTTTAATTGGAAAAACTCCCTTTACCACGCCCTTCACGGGGTGCGGTAGCGCCAAAAGGAGGTGTGACAGCTCTGGCGACTCCACTGGGGATATTAACCCAGAGCTTTTGGTTCAGGGTTTAGAATTCAAGCTTGGTATATTTGTTGTATTTAGCTTGTATATTATCTGATTTTGTTATATGTTTGGGCCTAATGTGCTAAATGCTTTACCGCTTTTGATATTATTTGAACTGTATATATAAATTGTGCCGAAACCTTTCTCTTCTCACCTCTGGGGATGTGCTTACTGGCTGAGACTCTCTATTCTGTTAGTGTCATACCATGAAATAAGAAAGGGCTCGGACAAGTTACAAAGCCGGACGATCCTGCGGGTCTCCGGTACGTAGCCCCCTCCCCGACTCGAGTTGTCTGCTCGGGTACACTGTCTAGAACATATACCCAGGTTTTTGAACCTAGAATAACAAAGCCTCATGCCAGATCCCTAGTAGGAACGCTTATTTTCATCATGTTGCGTTTGACTTAGGAGATTCAACACAGGGGTTGGGTCCGTCTAGGACAGGTAACCTGAAAAAAAAAAGACCATCCTGCTGCATCCTGTTTGTTTTATGCATTTATTTGCTTCAGACTTGCATGCTGACCGGCTTTTGAAAATCGGGAATACTGGGAAACTGTGAGATAACTATTTAAAAAACCAATGTCAAAACAGTGTCGAAGCTCTGTCAACTTTTTTAAGTTTGTTTTATTGGTCAATTAAAAAGTTTCATTAGTTTGTTGAAAAAAAATAATAATACAAACAAAAGTGTTGTTTTTCGAAATAGTGTATTTGTTGATAGATAGTTTTATTACCCGAACTACGCTGGTTTGATTCTCATCGGATGTGAGATACGTAGGCAACTCTCATCGGTTCCAACTTCCATTTTGCAAAAAATTAGCCAAAAAATGTCAAATTTTTCATTTTTGTTATAAATAAGTCGGGTGATGCCGTTCTTCATAAAAAAATAGCCGAATGTTCCCGAAAGGGATGCCGGAAGGCTGACTTTGTATAAACGGCCACTTGGGTCATTTTTATTAGATTTTAGCCGGTTGACCCACACAGCCTTAAAACCTTCATCTCCGAAATGTTGAAAGGCCGTGTTCGGAAAATCGAGCCATTCTTTTAATTTGAGAAAAAGGGAAAATTACTTTTGCTTTGAGTCAAATAAATATTTTGCTTAAATCACCTTAATAAATGTGCAGAATGAGCACAAACCATAGTTCACCCGGAGCCCTTATAAACAAAATCCCGTTGGGATTACATATGTGGTGGAATGACTTAGGCGAATTAGGGCAAGACAAGATCAAGTTGTACTTAGGAGGCCTTACTGGATTACTAAAGATCAATCTAAGAGGGGACATCATAAAGGCATTAATTCCATTTTGGGACCCGACACACAATGTATTTCACTTTTCAGATTTTGAGCTCGTGCCAGCATTTGAAGAAATAGCAGGGTACATCGAGGGCTCCAAGATTCCTTTGAAAAAACAGTACTTGATTGCTCCAAGGGCCGTAACCATACATAAGTTCTTAGACACTCTGAAGATCCGCAGAACGGTCTACAACCCAGATTTGG
>MU752970.1:10751-53300 GCA_026770625.1 Nicotiana glauca | reverse complement strand
CCCTCCCCCTCCCTCTCTCAATTTTTTATTCTACTTACACATTTTAAGGTAAAAGATTTTTTTTTATGCAAGATGAGCATGGTTCTAAAACATGGGTCAAGTTGGGCGGGTTGAGTTATGACCCATTGTTTAGCCCATGTTGATCCAGTCCATTTTAGCCCAAGTACACTTTGGGTTGGATTGGGCAATGACCTATTTATTGACCTAACCCATCTTGACCCGCCCAAATTCATCTCAACCCGCCCATTTGTCACCCCTAGGGAGAGAAGAAAAAGTGTAATGAGATATGGGGGTGAATTTGCTATACCCAAATAGTAGTTATGATTAGTAATTTTTTTTAAATGTATTTATGTATGATAAATAGTGTATAAGTTAGTTATAGGTGTAAATTTTTCCCATAATAACAAGTAAACGGAAAACGATAAATTATGTTAAATATATAAAAAATGAAATATTTTCGAATATATATTCCGTGTGTGGAGCTCTCTCTTGGGCCACATCAAAAAAGCCCATAAATCATCACGTGCCTTTTTAATAAATAGCCTTTTACGAAGATTTAGAATAAATACCTTTTATCCAATTACTTAAATTAAAAATAGTAAATGTATAATATAAGTGTGATTCATATATAATATATATATAATTGTACATAATTAATATATAATATACCTGCTAAAAAAATAAACAATAAATCGAGCCAACTATTTCTGTAAATATCCCTTTTAGCATTCATCCAAACTCCATAAAATTAATATTCTGTATTACTTTCAAAAGTTTATTTCCCTTTTCCTTTATAGTCAAGTTTGTTCTTTTGTTTAACTACATCAAAAATGATATTTAATAATTAGTCATAGTCTTATCAGGTCTAGCTATCAAGTTGGGTCATATGGAGTAAGCCAATATATTTCGACATCATGAGCCTGTGGGCCTTAGTTTTGCACATTTTTATTGGGTTTCTCATTGTTAAGGGTGTGAATTGTGTAGAAATGACACCAGATAGCCACTTTAAAGGTCTGTTATTTAGAAATTAGCCAGTTTAAGTTGAATTTCAGTTTCTCAAGACCAAAATGTCTTGAATTATTCTAAAGTTAAGATTTTTAGTTTAAAATTTTAGGATAAAATAAATAATGGCTAAACTTTAAATAGCATCCCTGAAAATGGGTATTTGTGCACTTGCCTTGTGAATTGTAGTCTCTTTCTTTCTTTTTTTCTTTTTTTGGATAATTCTCACATTTTGTGGTTGAGTTACCTAATATCAGACCAGTATTTATGTTATCCAAGTTCAAGATGTCCAATCCAAATATTTAAAAAGGGAAGGAAAGAAAAATAATACGATATAATCATTTTATTTCTAAAAAACAAATTTTATGAATTCCATGGCTACATACAAAAGGAATAGACAAATAGGAGTTGGTTTAGTAGGGTCATGACCACTATTCAATCCAATCTTGATTATAAAGAAGTTCGAGATGTCCATTTATGATCCCTATATCATCGGGCAAAAGCCTTGTTTAATTATCAGAAGTTTACATCCTAATCAAATTACAAATACATCTAGGATAAACAACAACAACAACAGCAATAACCCAGTATAATCCCACCTAGTAGGGTCTGGGGAGGGTAGTGTGTACACAGACCTTATCCCTAACCTAAGGTAGAGAGGCTGTTTCCAAATAGACCCCCGGCATCCTTCCCTCCGAGAACTTCCCACCTTGCTCTTGGGGAGACTCGAACTCACAACCTCTTGATTGGAAGTGGGGGTTGCTTACCATCAGAACATCTAGGATAAAGTAATAGGAAAAAACAAGAAAGTTTGGAAAAAAGAAAAGATATATAGAAAAATAAAAGGTACTGAAGGGAAATCCAGCACCATATCCCACTTCAAGATCAGTATTTAAAACTGTTTAAGCTTAAAGAGTTATATAGAAAAAGCAATTCCAAGAAACCTTTAGCTTTCTTATATTAAAGTTAATTTTCTCCTTTCTGCCGTTAGTATCCTTTCTACCTTTTTTTCTCTGAATGGCGTGGAATTCATAGGTCATTGATAATAAAGACATTATTTATGTTTCATAATTGTGCACTTTTGCACCACAAAAATTGTTGTCACTATAAAAGCAAAGGTTTCTAAATCTCGGAGGTATTTTATTCTTATTTCGAGTAAAAGCAATGCAAAAGTTGAAGATTGTCTTAGTTGCTACACCAATTCAAACCCAATAATGACCCAATCTTTTTGCCAAATAAGTTTACATAGTTAGAGCTTTACGTGCTGGCGAAACTAGACCTTCATGCTCTTTTCTCTTCCTTTGGCCTTTTTTTTTTGTCTACCATTTTCTAATTTACGATAGGTTTGCTTTTGCAAATATAAAGAAGAAAAGATGGATATGTCCTGATGAATCCATCACTTAATTATTAAAGTAATAAGCTAATTTAATTTTATTAAATGCGTGATATACCTACACATGTATATATGCCGAGAGGTTTGCATGTCTTTAATATGCCAGATACGAACATGAATAGTTCCACTAAACATATCTCTAATGTAGTTATCAAAAACCAATCATAAATTATCCAATTGATTTGGATGAAACATTTTGCAGAGCACTTTCTTTTTGAAATTGGAATCAACTTAAGCAATTGGGCCAAAAAGATATCTTGAAATCTTGATTGGAACTTAATTTGATGTTAAGGCAAGCTTAAGATCCCGATTGGAACTTAAATGTAACTGCCACGATCCGGAAGTCCTATTGTTGGAATCGTGATGGTGCTTAACATCGCATTCGTTGGGCAAGCCAAGATTAGAGTTCTATTCACCATTTTCTTTTACATTTTATAGTTAAAATTAACAAAACTAAATCAAACATAAATAAATGCGAAAGTAAATAATAAAACGGCCATCTATATACTATTAATAATACTGAAGCTATTACCACCCAAAAACTAGGGTATTATAATCCACAAACATACTACAAACACTAGTCTAAAAGAAATTACATATGTCTCGAAAGAAAAGAAAACAAAAAAGTAGAAACATAGAAGGGGACGCTAGGGCCTGCATACACCTACAGGACTATCTTGGTCTCCTAGATGAATGTCTGCAATCGACCTCTCGATCGGCCACAACCAGCTCCAAAATCTGCACAGAAAGTGCAGAGTAGAGTATCAGTACAACCGACCCCATGCACTGGTAAGTGCCGAGCCTAACCTTAACGAGGTAGTGACGAGGCTACGATAGGGAATTTATAATTTGCATACAGTATATAATAAAGCAAAAAGAAAGTACAGAACAAATTAGAACAGTAACTTAAAGCAAAAATAAATACGGGACCCAATTATCTTGCCAGTACTCAGCTATAACCAATCCTTAAGAGAGTTACAATACGACAGGAATAAATCACAGTAGAAAAAGAATACATAAACAATAAATGATGCGGTGCGCATCGCCATCCCGCTATATCATCAGTAATAGCATGAACATTCACCCTCATTACTCATGTTGCGGCGTGCAACCCGATCTCACCTGTCCACTTTTATTACTCCTCAATATATCTGTGATGACTTATTTTAAAAATAAATTCTGTATTCCGAAGCCTTAAAAACCTCTTTCTGTTTTATCTCGATTTGCGTGCGCAGTCCGGGCGCGTAGCCGGAAGATCATTATGTGAAAATCTATGAAAAATAATAAAATTTACCTTTAAAATAAATTTAAGTTGACTTCGGTCAAAACTTTGGATAAACAGACCCAGACCCATGATTTGACGGTCCCTGGAGGTCCATAGGAAAATATGGGACTTAGGCGTACTTCCAAAATTGAATTCCGAGGTCTCGAGCCCGAGAAATGAATTTTTAAAGAAAATTATTTTCTGAAATATTTATGAATTCTTGAAAATAAAACGTGTTAGAAATTTGATGGTATCGGACCCGTATTCTGGTTTCGGAGCCCGATATAGGTCTTATATATGATATAAGTTGAGTGTTTGAAAGAAACGGACTTGAAATGACGTGAATCAGATCTTATTTGAGAAAATTGAAAATTTTGATATTTTTAAGTGATTTCATGAGTATGATGCTAAATTCATAGTTGTTGATGTTATTTTGGTGATTTGAATGCACGAGCAAATCTGTATGATGTTTTTAGGTTGGTGTGCATGTTTGGTTTGGAGCCCCGAGGGCTCGGGTGAGTTTTAGATAGGCTACGGAGTGGAATTTGAACTTAGGATGCTGCAGATTTTATCTGGTATGCTTCAGGCCTGCAGGTGCGAAGCCTGGCTCTCAAATGCGAGCTCGCAAATGCAACCAACCCATCATAAATGCGAGAGGAGGCCTGGGCAGGGCTGATCGCAAATGCGATCCTTCCTTCGCAAATGCGAAGTGCCCAGCCATTTCCCTTTGTCGCAAATGCGACTTCCCATTCGCAATTGCGAGTTCGCAAATGCGAGAATAGCAGATTTTTGAAGAAATTAACAGTTAGACGCATTTACTTATACTGTTGGAATAAATTTGGTTATAGCTGAATCCCTTGCTGGAACGTATTTGCTTATATTGTTGATTCCTTTGCCGGGTTATTGTGGTTCCCTTATTGCTCCCTTGTCAGGACTCTTTTGTGATTGGTGTTGAATTATAAATTGGGATCGGATTGATCGCCGCAATACTATTATATTTGAATTGGGTTGCACGCCGCAATAATATTATATTCCGATCGGGTTGCATGCCGCAACAATACTATATTTGGATCGGGTTGCACGCCGCAACAATATAATGTATGGATCGGGTTGCAAGCCGCAACAATATAATATATGGATCAGGTTGCACTCAACAACAGTGTTTTATGATTTGGATCGGGTTGCACGCCGCAACAATAAAGAATAAAAGTGGTTATTGATTTGTTGCGGTTTCCTTATTCTTTCTGCTGCGAATTTTAAATTATTCTTTATCCTTTTTTCCCAAGTTATAGTTGATAAATGATATTCTCCTGCAGTATGTTCCCCTCCCATTCTTAATTGTACATTTCTGCTTTATTTTCCGTTGTATATGATATAATTGCGCAGGTTTATTTGGTAGTCTGGTCCTAGCCTCGTTACTACTTCACCGAATTTAGACTAGGAATGTACCAACACATTTTGGTTGTACTGATACTACAGATCCCGGAGCAGCAACTTTTGGACCTTAGCTTGTATGGCTGACTTCAGTCCATACGGAGACCCAAGGTAGTCCTGCAGGCGTCCGCAAGCCCTAACATCTCCCTCTATCTTTTCTTCCCGGTTCACTTATGTAATTCAGAAACAGTGTTATATTTGTTTGTAGAATTCTTAAACCGTCTGTGAAGTTGTGATACCAGTCTTGGATAGTTTTGTTTAAGAAATCATGTTGGAAATACTTAAATGATTTAACTATTTCTTCCGCTAACTTTAAATTTTCGCTGCTTATAAACCGTTGATTTACATTTGTTTAAGAATTAAAATGGAAAACGGGTAATTTTGTTCAAATGGTCGGCTTGCCTAACTTTCACTAGTAGGCTCCATCACGACTCTCAAGGGTGGAAAATTCGGATCGTGATAATATCTCCCTTATTGCTCATGTTGCAGTGTGTAACCCGATCCCACCTGTCCATCCTTACTACTGCTGTTGTGGCGCACAACCCGATCCTACTAAATAATCATATTTCCCCCTTATTCATCCTCAATATATCACCCTTATTCCTTATGTTACGACGTGCAACTCGATCTCACCATTTCAGTACCAATCACACAATAAGAATAAGGATTTCACAATTTAGCTCAAAACCCTCCACAATATTTATGCCTCAAACCAAACCAAAAGAAAATCTATAAAATTATGATACTTTATCAATTAATTCTACACAGCGAGACCAACCAAAATATACCATGAAATATCAGTAAACCAACTTAAAAAAATAATGTGATACAAGGAAACTACGGAATAATTGATACCTTCAATAAAGAAAACAACATTTAACAAGAAGCAATTAGACATGGAAGCACCAATAAGCATGTAGCGGTTAAGATAATATATATGAAACGGGGAAGGGAACATGCTAAACAAAAAATTTGGCGGCGCATAGGTACTCATTACCACACATATACGCCACACACATGGAATTTTATGTAGCAATTAAGTCGGGGATCCCTAATCCCTCGAGTCAAAGTTAGACCAAACACTTACCTCAATCCAACGGCCAATTCAAAGCTCAATTACCGCTTTTCCTCTAGATTCTACCTCCAATCCACTCATATCTAATCACAATTAACTTAATAACGTCAATTATCGCTAAAGAAATTGATTCCAATACATAATTATAAGTTTTCTAATATTTTCTCCAAAAAGTCAAAAACTGACCCCGGGCCCGCTTGGTCAAAACTCGAAGTTTGGACCTAAACCCGATTACCCATTCACCCCGAGCCCGCATATCATATTGGTTTTGGAATCTGACCTCAATTTGAGGTCTAAATCCCCAAATTTCGAAATTCCTAAGTTCTACCCAAAAACACCTAATTCCACCATGAAAACCCCTAGATTCTACGATGAAATCTTGTAAAAAGATTGAAAGAAATGAGTTAAGAATCATTTACCTATGATTTGAGGAAGAAATTGCCTTTGAAAAATTGCCTATTGAGGTTTAGGTTTTGAAAAATGGGTGAATGAATGAAAATCCTATCTAAGTTCAAAATTTATCAGCTGCAGATGTCGTATTTACGACCTGAGCTTCGCATTTGCGAAGATCGCAAATGCGAGAAAGGTATCGCAAATGCGAAGCCCTTGCATTTCTTCTGCCTTCGCATTTGCGAAATTCAGTCGCAAATGCGAACTTGGACTTCCGCAAATGCGGCCTTTTTCTTTGCAATTGCAAACTACATAGTCCCCTCCCCTGCTTCGCAAATGTGAATAGTCTTCGCAATTGCGAGGCTTGCATTTCCGAGCCAGTCCTCGCAATTGCGAAATTTGCAGACCTGAAGCATACCGGTAATTTCTCTTAAGTTCAAATCTCTGTGTAGCCTATCTGAAACTCACCCGAGCCCTCGAGGCTCCAAATTAAATATGTACACAAGTCTTAAAACATCATACGAACTTGCTCGCGCGATAAAATCGCCAAAATAACATTTAGAATTATGAATTTAACACCAAATTGCATGAAATTTTCAAGAAAGTTCAAAAGTTCTATTTTCTCAACCAAAGGTCTGAATCATGTTAAATCTATCCCGTTTCTCACCAAATTTCACAGATAAGGCATAAATATCATAACGGACTTACATAGAGTTTCGGAACTAAAATATGGATCCAATTCGAATGAGATAAACTATTAACCATTTCTAAAAACCATTGTAATTTCAGTTTAATAATGTTCATCAAATATTTATTTCTCGGGCTAAGTACCTCGGAGTTTAATTTCGGGCATATGCCCAGGTCCTATATTTTACTACAGACCTATCGGGACCATCAGAACACGGGTCTGTATTCATTTACCCAAAACATTGACCAACGTCAATAAAAATTAACTTTTTAGGCTAAAACTTATTATTTCTTAAATTTTTAACATAAAAGCTTTTCGCATGCACGCCCGAATAGTGCACACAAATTGAGAAGGAATAAATGAGGTTTTGAAGATCTCAAAAAACGGAATCGAGTTCTAAAATATAAAATGACCATTTGGGTCATTACAGTAACACTAAGGTAGGTTCAAGGTTAAAACAATTATAGGATGACTTGTCTTAAGATATTGCAGTCCATACATGACAAGTTTACAGCTCAAAATAGTTTATAGAAAAATATTTTCATATTAAAATAAATAAATTTATGACTCGTGAGGACTTATTGCTCGTATTTTCACCTTTGCCATTATATTTTCATTTTCATTACATAATATCTTTGTGCTATTTCCCATTATTATGCTAAGTAAATGGCTAAGATTTGCTTCCCTAGAATTGAAAAGTAAAATTGAATATCTTTTTTTCCTTCTAATTTATACATATACTTGTAGATTAATTTAGAATTTGTACTTATTAAATAAAAACAAATTTTATTCTTTCTTCTTTTTTTTTTGGTAAGTAATAACTTTGATTATTAAGTAAGAATATTTACAGCTCAAGAGAAAACAAAACTAAGAACCAAAACTGAGTCTAGACATAGTCCCAGACTACAGTTTCCCTATTTCACCATCTACGCCAACAAGCTACTTCTAATTGACACTATATCAGTGCTCACTCATGCTTAAGAGTAGAAATTTAGGCTATCTAGTTTCCTAGACAAATATGGCTTCATGGTCCCTTGTTGAAATATTTCCTATATTATCTATCTGATGATGTAGCGGCTACCTCGCCTTTTGCTCTGAAATAATATTAGATTCCTCTCCTGCCATATGAAATAAACACAGCCTGCTAGTGACATTCTATAGATTTCAGCATCTAGATTCTTGCCATTACATTAGGTGACTGCCCAAGCTATCTCATCATTCCATCCCATTGGTTGTCTAATTATTCCTTGCCATTATAGCAATTGGTGCCATATCTACGCACATATTACACACTGGAAAAATAAATGCAACACACTTTCATTACATGCATTACACAAAAGACAAGTAGAGTTTGTGGTGATACCCAACTGCATCAACCTGTCCCAAGTATATAACAATTCATGAGCAACTAGCCTTAGAATGAATTTCCATTTTGGTGCACCATAATTATTGCACACCAGTTTCTTCCAAGCTACTTTAGAGAACCCCCCCCCCCAACTTCTTGTAGTATTTTTTGATGGAGAACTGTCGTATATTGATCAAATCTTGTATGCCCATCCCAGCTTGAATCACATACTTACGAGCTTTCACTATTTTCTGTAGCAACCATAACGCTTGATTACACCTTGTTTCCCAGATTGAAATGTTTGCACCATAGTAAGCATGAACCCAACACACTCATAATCTATCCTTCTTCTTGCATAGGTTCCAGAATTGTTTGAAAATGGAAACTTTATTCCATATTTCTACATCAACAATGTTTACTCCTCCCGCTGTCATGGGATAACACAAATTTTCCAAGTAAGAAGTGCTTTGTTAGAATTTCATGTATCTCCAGTCCACAAGAATCTTCGACATGTTGTCACTATAAAGTTAATTATCCTCTTTGGCAAAATAAAAACCTGCGACCAATATGTTTGAATAGCAAAAAAGACATTCTTAATTAGCATTATTGTTCAAGCATAGGAGAGGAACTTACTGGTCCAGCTTGTGATTTTACCCAACATCTTATCTGTCAAACATATTAGTCGCAGGTTTTACCCAACAAATTTTATTCTTTGACTTATACCTTTATATCTTTATCCAAGAACTAGTTCAGATTCATGCCACATCATTCGACTATAGAAACCATTCATATTTTTAGGAGATTGGTGGAACAATATAGGAGAGGAAGAATGGTTTTCATATGGTGTTCATTGACCTAGAGGAAGCATATGATAAAGTCCCTAGGGAGGTTTTATGAAAATGTTTGGAGACTAAAGGTGTTCATGTAGCGTACATTAGGTTAATTAAGGACATGTACGATGGAGCTAAAACTCGTATGAGGACTGTGGGAGAAGACTCGGAATATTTTTATGCTGTGATGGGGTTGCACTAGGGCTCAGCTCTTAGTCATTCTGATTTACCTCACCAATGGATGCATTGACACACCATATTCAAGGGGAGGTGTCATGGTTATGTATTGTACTGATTGATCAGACGCGAGGCAGTGTTAATGAGAGAAAAGTTTAGATACAAACTCTAGAGTCTAAAGGTTTTTAGTTGAGTAGGACTAAGATAAAATACTTAGAGTGAAAGTTCAATGATGAGATCAAGGAAGCAAACACCAATGTGAGGTTTTATTCACAAGTCATCCCCAAGAGAGGAAGTTTGAAGTATCTGGGGTCTCTTATCCAAGGAAATGTGGAGAATGATGAGGATGTCACGCATCGTATTTGAGCAGGGTGGATAAATGGAGGCTAATATGTCTTATATGATAAGAATATGCAGTTGGAACTTAAAGGTAAGTTTTACAGAGTGGTGGTTCGACCGTCTATGTTGTATGAAGCAGAGTATTGACCGTCAAGAAATAAGATAAAATACTTAGAGTGCAAGTTCAATGATGAGATCAAGGAAGCGAACACCAATGTGAGGTTTGATTCACAAGTCATCCCCAAGAGAGGAAGTTTGAAGTATCTGGGGTCTCTTATCCAAGGGAATGTGGAGAATGATGAGGATGTCACGCATCGTATTTGAGCAGGGTGGATAAATGGAGGATAAAATTCGATGTCTTATATGATAAGAATATGCCATTGGGACTTAAAGGTACATTTTACAGAGTGGTGGTTCGACCGTCTATGTTGTACGAAGTAGAGTATTGACCGTCAAGAACTCTCATATTCAGAAGATGAGAGTAGCAGATATGAGAATATTGAGAAAGATGCACGGGCATACCAGGTTAGATAAGATTAGGAAAGATGATATCCGGGTAAAGGTAGGAGTGGCTCCCGAGGAAGATAAGATGAGGGAAGCGAGTCTAAAATTGTTCGGACATGTGAAGAGAAGAAGCATAGATGTCACAATAAGGAGGTGTGAGCAGTTGGTCTTGCTGGGTATGAGAAGATGTAGAGAGAGGCCAAAAAATTATTAGGGAGAGGTGATCAGGCAGGATGTGGTACGACTGCAGCTTACTGATCAAGGACATGGCCCTTGATAAGAGAGTGTAGAGATCAAAAATTAGGGTAGAAGGGTAGTAGGAAGTCGAGCTTTTTTTCGTTTCTATACCAGTGGTATTAATGTTAGTCTGTTAGTTTTCTTCTTTTTAGATTTCTTTTATTCCCTACTGTTTTCCTACTATATTTTGCTTCTATTTCTTGGTGCTATTGTTACTGCTTATTGCTTCTATCTCCTTTTAGTTATTTTCTGGCTATCTGTTGTTCTCCCACTATCGTTCGCTTCGATTTTCTTAGTATCTTGCTATTGTTATTGCTTGTTGCTACTGTTTTGCTTCTTCTTTCCTGAGACAAGGTCTATCATAAACAGTCTCTCTACCTTCTAAAGGTAAGGTCTGCATATACACTATCCTCCCCAGACACCACTTGTGAGATCCAACTGGGTTGTTGTTGTTATTATTGACGTGGACTCATGGCCAAAGTCAACGACTTGCTGCGTTTTTCTTTCCTCAACTCTCTATTTTCCAATTAAGAAAAAACCTCATATTTCTAGGCATAATTAAGTTGCATAAAGAACTACGATGAATCTAGAACCGACTGATTACTAGTTACTAATAATTAATATTATTTGTATTGTCAGTATATAAAACTTTAATCCATAAAATAAAAGGAGAATGTAATTACCCAAAGGGTTATCTTATGTTATAGAAATCGATTTCGTGTTCCGAGACCTTCAAAACCTCATCTCATTCCTTCTCGATTTGCTTGCGCAGTCCAGTCATGTTTTCAGAAAGCTTTTATGTGAAAAATTGATAAAATAATAATTTCTGGCCTAAAAAGTTAATTTTTATTGACTTCGATCAATGTTTTGGGTAAACGAACCCGGACCCATATTTTTACGATCCTGGTGGGTCCCGATGGTGGAATCGAATTCTATATCATGACAAGTTGTTAGGTGCCATCACGATTCTGATGGTGGGAATTCTGGATCGTGACAAGTTGGTATCAGAGCACTAAGTTTCCTAGGTCTCACAATTCACGAACGAGCTAGGTAGAGTCTAAGATATTGGTACGGAGACGTCTGTGTTTATTCCCCAGAGGCTATAGAGTTTGGGAACAATTTCACTTTTATTCTTCTTTGTCATGCGATTTGATCTCTCAATGGTAATTTAACTCTCTAGTGTTGTTCCTTCGCAGATGGCGAGAACACGTACTATTTTTTTAGCTGAGCAGTATCCAGAGCCCTAGTGGCAGGCTCCATCCCAGACCGTTCCAGATGGCCAGCTCAGGTTCCAGAGGGGTTCATAGCTACCCTGGCACTTCAGGATGCTTTGGTCCATCTACTAGTCCTTATGGAGAGTGTTGCTCAGGCGGGCACATTTCCTGCAGCATCAACCGTCTCAAGCTGGTGGAGGAGCTCAGAATACTGCTACCCACACTCAGGAGCATGTGGCTCCTTAGTTTCAGACTCCATCAGCTCAGCCCGATGGGGCAGTTCTGCCGGATTATGCTGAAAAGACCGACGATGGATCAAGTATGTCTTCTGAGGATTTGTGAAGATTGGAAGGTTTACCAAGATTTTCACCACTACCTATGTGGTACATCTTCAGAGGATCCCCAAGACTATCTAGACAGTTGTCACGAGGTATTACGGAACATGGGGATAGTGGAGACGAATGGGGTCAACTTTGATGCCTTTCGTCTGTCAGGTTCTGCCAAAAAATGATGGAGGGATGTTTTTGGCCAGACCAGCTGGGTTGCCAGATCTTACTTGGGACCAATTCTCTCAGCTATTTCTAGAGAATTATCTTTTTATTACTCGGAGAGAGGACTATCAGAGGCAGTTCGAGCGCCATCAATAAGGTTATATGACTGTCATTCAGTACGAGACTAGATTTGTTGATTTGGCCCGTCATGCTCTTCTTATGATTCCTACTGAGAGAGAGAGAGGGTAAGGAGGTGTATTGAGGGACTTGCTCAACATATCAGATTGTCGATGGCTAAGAAGACAGGGAGTGAGATTTCTTTCCAGGATGCGACCAATATGGCCAGACGAGTTGAGATGGTTTTAGCTCAGGGGAGTTGTCAGGGGTCTGACAATGGGATTAGTCACTACGGTGGATTTAATGGGTCCTCATCTGGAGGCCGGGGTACTTTTGGTAGGGGCCATCCTCCCAGGTCGTTTCATTCAGCACTTCAGGCATCCCATGGAGCTTCAGGAAGTCGAGGTCCTTATGTACCTCCTTCAGGGCAGCCAACTTAAAGTACACTACCAGCTCCTATCAGATCATCTCCTCTTTAAAGTTATTATTGCGGTCAGTCGGCTCATCAGGGTCAGTCTCAGTTTCCACAGCCACAGTATCACGATGGGTGTTTCGAGTGTGCTGAGTATGGGCATATCCAAAGGACCTATACGAGATTAGTGGGTGTTCAGTCACACCAGCAGGGTTCTCGTGCCATGATCCTGGCACCTCCCGCTCAGCCAGCTACAGGTAGGGGTTAGGGAGCCAGAGGTAGAGGTCAGCCTGCTAGAGGTGGAGTTCATGTCGTTAGAGGTAGAGGCTAGGCCGCCAGAGGTAGAGGCCAACCAGCAGGAGGCCGTCCTTGGGATATAGTATAGAGTGGTGGAGCCCAGCCCCTATGTTATGCTTTCCCAGCCAGGCTTGAGGCTGAGTCATCTGATGCTGTTATCATAAGTATTGTTTCAGTTTGCAGTAGAGATGCTTCAGTTCTATTTGATCCAGGGTCTACATACTCCTGTGTGTCATCTTATTTTGCTTCATATTTTGTTGTGCCTCGTGAGTCATTGAGTGCTCTCATATATGTGTCCATGTCGGTGGGGGATTCTATTGTTTTAAATTGTATCTATCACTCGTGTGCGATTATTATTGGGGGTCTTGAGACTAGTGTAGATCTCCTACTTCTCGATATGGTTGATTATGATGTTATTTTTGGGGATGGGTTGGTTCTCACCTTATCATGCTATATTGGACTGTCACGCCAAGACCATGACCTTAACATTACCGGGGTTGTCTCGATTAGAGCATAGAGGGACTCCTGGTCATTCTACCAGCAAGATTTTCTCGTATATGAAGGCTCGACGTATGGTCGAGAAGGGTGTTTGTCTTATTTGGCTTATGTTCGTGATTCTAGTGCGGAGGTTACTTCCATAGGTTCTGTATGTACCTGTTGTTCGGGAGTTTCCAGAGGTATTTCCTACAGACCTTCGGGGATGCCACCCGATAGGGATATTGACTTCTATATTGACTTGGTTTCGGACACTCAACCCATTTTTATTCCACCATATCGCATGGTCCAGCCAGAGTTGAAAGAATTGAAGGAGCAGTTGCAAGATTTTCTTGATAAAGGCTTTATTAGACCTACTGTCTCACCCTGGGATGTGCCGGTGTTACTTGCAAAGAAGAAGGATGGGTCGATGAGGATGTGTGTCGCGCCCCCTTTTTCCTTTCGCAGAATCGGGTTTATGACATTTTGGGACAACTCTTTGCTTTTGGGAAAGGGGTTTTGCAATTTTGAAAAGTCACTACCTAATGATTTTAAGGTGCGTTATGGCACCTATAGGGTTCATTTCTAACTATGCTCGATAACCAGAGATAGGGTAAGGGCTTGAAATCATCCTAAGGAGAAGGTGTTAGGCACCCCTCAGGATTCACTAGTGTGGTTCCCGGTCGGACAATTTTTTTGAATTTATGCAATTAGCAAATAGACAAGTAGGGCTCAAATAATATGGGATTTTAAGTTCTCATGCACAAGTGTTTGAAAACGATTAATGAAAGCAAGGTTTTGAAAGGATTTACAATCTAAGCATGCTTATGAATGTAAAGGGTGTCCTAGGTTTGTTTGTAATATGGATCAAATCAATGAAATACCCGATATGACACTCCTCAAAAGAGGGGCTACACGTGGTATTAGCGCACCAGTCATCATATCCATATCTAGTCTTTCCCGCCAGTGAAGGTAATTAAAGCGAGGGTTGATCTCGACCCTTATTGCATATTGTTACCCGTCCCTTCCTATCACTCCCGGAGGAATTTAGGACTCCTATCCTATAAGAAGGAGGTTCTAGGAAGACCATCAGGTTTAAAGTCAAAATACTAAGGCGATATACAAAACAGGTAGGACTGCATTTAAAAGGGGAAAACACAAAAATGAGTAGAAGTCTCAGATATACCTCCACAAATACTGCACATAGACAGCATGACTTATACGCAAATAAGCTCTGAATTTAAAATCATAAAGCAAGGGTGTTTGAATTATAACATCAGAACCAGATTTATCACATGACTCAGAAAAGAAGTTCGAATCAGGTTTTGCCTACTGATTTTAACAGTTGATAAATAAACAAGGGAAATCCTAATTTTATTTAAGTTATTACCTAACGCTTGCCTAGGTGTAAAGTGATATGCAGTGGTTATTCCGAGTTATTAAAACAATTTGAAGATTATTCTTTACCTAAAACATGTTATTCTAGTTGCAGAGATGGTTACCAATTATTTTAAATAGGATAATCAAGTGTGAAGCTATTTTTACCTTTTTTTTTATAATCAGCAGTTTACACTAAGTGCGAATGTAAGTGCAAATGATATCCTAAAACATGTATCTAATATTCATGTACAAAACTCATGATTCAGAATTCCTAGAGCAGGATTTCTAAATGCATATGGCAGGATAGAACATAATAGTAAGGTGTTGATTATTAGCAGAGTTTAACACATGATTTTTTGTAAAGGTGCACATGCTGAAACAATAAACACGAGACCTAAGAGCAATATTTCTAAATGTACACAAGAGCTGTGGAATAAAACTTCTGAAGTACAAGAGTAACAGTTTATATGCCGATATTGTTATTGTCCTAGGAACATGATTTCTAAGTGATAAGAAACATAAAGCATGGATTAATGAATGAGGTGCTGAAACAAGAGACATGGGTCCTAAGAACATGATTTCTAATGCATGTATGAATCCTAAGCATGGTTTCTATTGCACAATTAGGAATATAAACTTAATAACATGTTTTCTACCCTTAACAATTATAACATGCATATTCTCCCATCCCTTTTCACTAGACACCCCAATACTTGTTTACAAATTATTATAGGCCATATGATTGAATTACATAAGCAAAAAGTGAAAAATAAGAAGGTACAACTATAGGAAGCCTGATCCGGACTTCCTGTCTGAGTTATATAATAAACCACCTCAAATGCCAATATTGTTCATAGCTTTCCCTCATATCAAGGTGTGTCAGAGTTCCCTAAGGACCTCAAGGGATCCCGAGCAGTGCTCACACCCAGATTTCATAGCCAAGACAGGGTAAGTGCAGTGTGGAATGGCCAGCTTTTATGTGTCCAAGTTCAGAGGAAGCTCAAGGATTCCAAGGCAAGGCTCACACAAAAGGGGCAGAACCTAGTATTCTAAGAGTATATGTGAGAGTGCTTAACACAGATTTAAAGGAGTTGAGTTGGAAAATAGTTTTTTTAGAAACAATCATGTTTTGAGGTGTGTTTGCAACAAAATAGTTTTTGGAGAAGGAAACAACATCACATGCAGAACAAGTTCAAAGAGCAGTACAGCTTCAGAAATTACAAACAGGGCAGTAGGGGTTGGGGACATAAAGGACCCAAATCAAAACGTGTAAACATGGATAAGAAATGCATATAGACCAACAAATAGGGACTGATTGGCCTTTAGAATACAAACAGCTACTTCAAGTTAATCATGCTTGAAATTATAATAGTAATAAAACATAGGGACAGGGTATGGGAGTAGTCATGCAGGGGCCTATTGCACACAATCAGTCATGAATTAGTGTTAATCATGTACATTAGGAGACATACTAGTTGAGGGGCATAAACAGGAACAAGTAAACATACTGATTACATTTGAACAAAGGAGGGTAGAATTTTAAGCATGCTGAGTAAAGCGGTAAACATGAAGTGCAATTTAACAGTATGAGCCATTAAGTCAGTGCAGAAAGAGACAGGGATTGACAAACAAGGGAACACATAGATTTGAGTTTCAGAATTTGAACTAATAACATACCAGTTGAAGAAGCAAAGTGCAAAAAAGTAAAAGCAATCAGAGTTCCACAGTCTAGCCTTGGCTTTCAACCGACTAGACAAAGCAGCAGCACAAGTAGTAGAGAAAGAAAAGAGAGTTTGAGTGTGTATGTGTATATTGAACTAATTGTTTCATAGAGGGTAGAGTATTTATAGTTTCGAAAAATAGGTAGAAATAAGGTAATAAGTACTGACAGCATAATTATAAAAATAATACAAATTAGAATCAATTAAAGACCTAGAATCCCTTCAATTAGGGAGTCATAGTTCAAACGGTTACAAGTTGTATCAAATAAGGAAAAGAATTGCTTGTAAGACTGATTTTACCATAATAGGAATAGTAAAAGCCTATAGCATGTAATAAGGACTAAGTACATACTAGTTTCAATATAAGGAAAGTACATGTTAATTGTCATCATATTTTTGCACATAAACAAGGCAGGGTACCACTTAATTCTGAACAATAGTTCAAAGAATCACGGATGAGATTGAAAATCATGGGGAATCAGTACTAATCAAGGAAAGTGTCACAAAAGTAAGGAGGCAATTTCGAAAAATCAATATAGAATTACAAGGAAAATACACAAAATCAAAGCTGTAGGTTTAAGGAGATTACACAAAATCAACATAAATCATGTGAACAATCAGTAAAACAAATGGTCGGACCCATAAATGACACGAGTTTGGACAAAATCAAGGAAACCTCAAGAACAAATCAAAACATGAAGCACAAGAGCATGTAGAACACACAAAAAGCCCAGAAGGTTCATGATAGTCATGCAAACACACCGCAAACAAATTCAAATTTCTAATCGAACCCAAAAGTATTAGGGTTTCTTGACAAAAAATGAATCGAGCCAAAAGGAAAGACTCAGGTAATGTTTAAACATGCTAAAATCACAGTAATCTGAAAGAAATCGTTTTTATGCAAAAAAGGGTTTTGAAACACTAGTTTGGAAAATAAAGAAACTGTTTAAAATCGGAGAAACATTTTAAAGGAAGCAAATGAAAACCTAAGAAACCTATAGATCTATTACAGATATAAACGATCGGAGGATCTTTAGCTAGGTTTTTTTCTCCAGAAAATAAAAGAGACGAAGAAAAGATTGGTTAAAACCCATGGATACTACTAGATAAAAGACAAATCTAAAGAGAAGTAACAAGTCTCAGAGCTAGGGTTTCATAGATCCCTAAAGAAGATGAGAAAACATTAGATCGTTACCGGTTTTAGCCGGAAAATCCATGGATCTGACTTGAACGGCCATCGATGGCCGGAAAAGACCTTGAATAGAATTCGAGCAAGGTCTGGACTATATCTCTTCGAGATATTTCCACAAAATCACAAAAGAGGGCCACCAGGAGAAGTAGGAGACAAGTACATGTCTCAAACAACCATGAGAGTCCATGGATTAAGTGAGGATCGATATGCGGAGCAGATATCCCTACCTTTTCACCAGCCCAGGTACTTTTCTATTTCCGTTCGAGGACGAATGGTTGTTTTAGAGGTGGAGAATATGATGACCCAAAGGGTCATCTTATCTTTTATATTCTGTGTTTTGAGGCCTTCAAAACCTCATTATAATCCTCCTTGATTTTTGTGCGCAGTCCGGGCATGTTTTCGGAAAGCTTTTATGTGGAAAATTGATGAAATGATAATTTTTAGCCTACAAAGTTAATTTTTTTTGACTTCGGTCAACATTTTAGGTAAATGGACTTGGATCCGTGTTTAGAAGGTCCCGGTGGGTCCGTAGTAAAATATGCGACCTGGACGTATACCCGGAGTTGAATTCTGAGGTCCCTAGCCTGAGAAATGAATTTTTGATGAAAACTATAAGACTGAAATTATATTGGTTTTAAGAATTTGGTTAATTTTTAATCTAGTTTATATCGAGCCCGTATTTTAGTTTCGGAGCCCGGTACAAGTCCATTATGACATTTACACCTTATTTATGAAATTTGGTGAGAAACAGAACTGATTTGACGTGATTCCAACCTTTGGTTGAGGAAATAGAAGTTATAAAACTTTCTTGAATATTTCATACAATTTGGTGCTAAATTCGTAGTTCTAGGTGTCATTTTGGCGATTTGATCGCACGGGCAAGTTCTTATGATGTTTTAAGACTTGTGTGCATGTTTGGTTTGGAACTCCGAAGGCTCGGGTGAGTTTCGGATAGGCTCCGGGATGTTTTAGACTTAGGAAAATACAGGTTTTCTGCATCTTCAACACTTGTTGCTTTCCTTCTTTGCATTTGCGAAACTTCTCACGCGAACTAAAAGTGTAATCTTGGCTGGGGATGGGTTTGTTCATCGCGAACACGTAGCCATGGTTGCGAATGCGAAGCACTAGGGGGCTGCTCTCGTGAATGCGACAAATATCACGCGAAGGCGTAGAGTAAAATGGAGGTGGGCGAGAGTTGTTCTACGCGAACGCGATCCTAGGCTCGCAAATGCGAAGGTCAGGGGGACAGACCATCACGAACGCGTGCAACTCTTCGCGAACATGAAGGCCTTTCTGGACGTTGTGCATCGCGATCGCGACAGGTCTTCGCGAACGTGATGAAGACATGTCCAGTGTTTAAAACAGATTTCAAAAACTGGATTTCTTCCCGAATTTCATATTCATCACTAGAACTCGACCTAGGGCGATTTTTGAAGAGGGAATTCAACAAAAAATTATAGGTTTGTGTTCTTTAACTCTTTTTTTTTTCAATTTTCATCATCATCTGTGACACCTCCTTTTTCCTACTCCCCTCGAAGGGATATAGTAAAGAGAGTTATTTCCAATTTTAAGTGACAATCGAAACGGGATTCATTTTTTATTAAGACATTCAGAGTCGCCACTTGGAAGATTCATGGTGTCCCAAGTCACCGATTCGAATATCGAATCGAGAAAAAGAATGACTCTGTATTACAGTCCGCGAACACAAAAATCTGGGTAAGAAATTCTGTTAACCCAGGAGAAGGTATTAAGCATTCCCGAGTTCCGTGGTTCTAGCACGGTCGCTCGATTGTCATATTCGTCTTAAATTATCTGATTTTAAACAATTATGAACCTATGTGCAAATTTTAACTTTAACCGCTCTTATTCATTTTTTTAAGAGAATTGCAACACCATTAAAACATGTCTCGATCCACGTCACATAAATGCACCCGTGGTTTTAGACATATTTTAACGTCGTTGAGATTTGACTTGGGTCACATAAATGCGCGCCCGAATTTAGGAAGGTAAAATTATTAAATATGCGCCTAAAGAAACTACGCATTTGCACTTTGCGAGGACCATGAAATTTGCTAAATGGCACACCTCGAATTCTAATTTTTTTTAAAGGGAATTTCAAACTGTATCTTGGAGGGCCATGAGTTATTCAATTGGATCAATATGGCACACCTCCGATCTAGGGAATTGGTAGGTCAATTAAAAGGCTGTTAAGATTGTAACTACCCCAAGTGTTAGAACATTGAGCTAAACTCGGCAATAATGTAGCATTTGGGCCCAATGTGAACCCAAATCTAATGAAGGGAAGGAAAATGGGCACACCACTTCAGACTTTGGGCCCAAACGTGAACCCCACCGCCCAATGCACACTGCTGGATCATCTCTTTTTAAAAGACTCAAATTAATCTTCCAAAGTTGTTGATCGAATTCAGAATACATATACAAATCACTAACTACTCATGAAACTTAACTGTTTCCACATTTATGTTAATTTAATATGTTAATCAATAGATATCATGAAGAACAAGGAAATTGCTTAGCAATTTGAAACCCATGATTGTAAAAAATCCAAACACCATTTGCATGTATTCAAATTTTCATTTTTAATTGCTCGAGAAAAGTGACCAAGTAAACACTTGGACCATGAATCCTAATCACACAACTGTTCGACTATCATGCCTAATGTCCATTACACAATAAACTCAAAATTAATCTAAACTTCAACTCCCAAACAACCAATTTGTTTAAATCAGAACTTGATACTAACGTACAAATTCACATTCAGCAACTCGACGGATCCAAATGAATTTACAAAAAAACCATTATTCCCAAACAGAAACTCAATGAGATTTAACATCCACAATATAAAATCAAAGTAGAGCTACGAGTTAAAGTCCATGATCTGTTTGTACAAAGAAATATTTACAAATCTTATTCATGTATTCCTTAATCATGCTATTCCATCAACGAAGCCAAACGTTTAAACACAATCTCAAAATCAAATCTACAGCATGCTAAACCAACTTATCTAGTGCCCAGTATTACAGGCTCACATATAACAGAAAACAAAAGAGACACTAGAGAAGCAGTTGAGTTGAAATACACTTTGTATTCCACCATAATCATTGGATCACAAGATCAACATTTAAGCATAGTTCACTGAGCTAGGAAGACACCTGGAAATGAAAGGCAAAGGGAGATAAGGTCGGCAGTAATAACAACAACAATCACCAGCAGCAACAACAGCCCCAATCAAGTAATATCTCATACAACTTTAAACCAAATTTGAAGACCAATTTTAAACCTTTCTCACTCAGGTAAGTTGAAATTGTTTCAGAAGTTTTAAAATAATTCTCAATCATTTAAAATTTCAATGGAACAGTAGAATTGTCTTCCTATGTGTGTATCAGATTTTTTTTAAAATCAGAATGCTCTCACTTTTCAGACTGTATTCTCTCTAGTTCTGTGTGTCTATCTCTGTTTCTCCTTAATCTCCAGATTCTTTATGTGTTTGTGCATCTGTGGATTTTAGAATCTTCTTTTTTACTCTTTTAAACTCTCTCTTATGTTTCTATTGTGTGTCAATGTCCCTTCTTCCCTTCCTCTCAGAATGCCCTCGATGTTATATATCACTCAGCCTCCCCTTTGTGTTTTCTATTTCAGTCCTTTAAACAAATATTAGTGCAACTTCCATTACCAACTATCTTCTCATTTAAAAAAAATTTTCACTCAACTAGTGCTATTATCTAAATTCAGTAATGTTGTTTCTACCCTACCATCCACTGGAAGCTTCTTAATTAGGTGACTGGTTGAATTAAACTTACAATAATCAAATCTTATCAATAAAATTAAACAAAAGGTTAAACCAACTATTGAACTGATCCCAATTATTCTGACTAAGTTATTAAACAAAAATACAATTTCACAGTCTCAAAACAAATGGATACCCAAAATAAATCCACAAAATCAATCTAAAGAAATAACAGTGAATAGAAATTATTTATACCAAAGAACTGATCGAATTTCAATTGAAATTGATCAGGAAAAGAAAAGAAGACGAGGAAGATGAACAATCAGAGTAACACTAAAATATAAACATAAAAAAAAACAGAAACTCACCAATTCAACTGGTTTATTTGGAAAAAACCTTAGAATCTTCTAAATTTCAGGCCAAATTATTATCAAGAACACACGAATAAAACCAAACTTGGCCCGGAACTTTAATAACCTCCGGTTTGGGATGATTTTGGGAATTTAGGGGTGAGTTTCGATCTATGATTCGTAGAGTTCTAAAGGCTTTCGAAGGAAGCAGATTTGGAAGTTGGGATAAGGGTGTTGTGGTGGTTTCGGGGTGTGAAGATGAAGGTGAATGGAGCCAGCTAGGGTTTTTGTCTCTGATTCTTCAATCGAAGATTCGAGGAGCTTGGCTTGGATACGAGGGAAGCTGATTGGGGGTTTGGAAAGAGGAGAAGGAGGGGAATCTAGGGTGTGAAGATGGGGGTGTTTGGCAATTGAGTGCCGCCGTGGGCGATTTCCAACGGGCGGTCAGCGGCGGTGTATGGCGGTGGGAGGCAGATCTGTCTCTGAAGAGAGACGGGGAGGGGGGTTTGATTTGGGTTTAGGGGGTTAATGGTGTTAGGTATATTAAAATTAGGGAATTAATTAGAGCCGTTGGATTATAGAAATCCAACGGCTGTGATTGATTCCTTAATAAAACGAGGTCGTTTGTTGTAGCTACTTGGGGACCGGGTGTGGGAATGGGTCGGTTTGCGGGTTTTTTGGCTGGGTTTCAGGTGTATATAATTTGGACGGGTTTGGGGGGATTTTTTGTTTGGGCTTGGATATCTTGGCCCAAGTCAGGGTTTTCTCCTTCTTTATTAATTCTTTTTCTTCCTAAATTATTTTCAAAATTGAAACCAAAAATCCCAAATCAAATTAAAAAAAAAACAAATTGACTTAAAATACTACTTTGCTCTAACTAATAATTATCAAAAACTCAAATCATCCAACTTTGACATTAAACACTGAAAAATGCCAAAAATAAATTATTATAAATATTTTTCTGATTTTCATTTTTTATAAAAACAATTAATTATTGATTAACTCCAAAAATGCCTAATTAAATCCTAAGTGAAATTGCAATCTATTTTTATATTTTTTTATTTATTTAAACAAATAAACATGCATGGACAAATGCAACTAATGACAAAATACCACGAAAAATTCACAAATTTGCACACAATAAAACAAATAATTTTTGTCTTGATTTTGTGGGAGTTATTCGTGTGAGGCAAAAATCACGTGCTCACAGCTGCCCCTCTTTGCCCGTAAACACGAAGAGTTTTCGTGCAAAGATAAAGTGAGCGGATACGAGCGATTTTTTCCCGTTTGAATACTCCGTGTGAAGTATTTTTAAAAGATTTTGACCGAACCTACGCTTCAAAGGTTTCCTACATATCCTTGGCTTAAAAGGAATCAGGTCAATGTAGTTCGGGAAGTTTTGGTAGCTGGGACTACCATGAAGCTGTGTTTACTATTGTTGCTGCTGCTGCTACTTGTTGATCCCCTTATTACACCATGCTAAAAGAAAAATAAAGAAGTTAGGCTAGGCTATGAATTACTAAAATCCTATCTAGATCTTCAAACTTGATCCTGTGTTTCTTGTTGCCTTGTTGTCTTGTATTCTCTTGGTGAAATCCATTGTTGTCACTTTGTACCGACTTCTTGAGTTGTTCTCCCCTTTCTTCGAGTGGGTACCTAACTTCAAAACTTGAATT
This sequence comes from Nicotiana glauca, assembly GCA_026770625.1. Classification (NCBI taxonomy): domain Eukaryota; kingdom Viridiplantae; phylum Streptophyta; class Magnoliopsida; order Solanales; family Solanaceae; genus Nicotiana; species Nicotiana glauca. The sequence goes on along the minus strand of MU752970.1, from coordinate 29,550 downwards.
GTATTCCTCCGCTCTCCAGGCGAGTACTTTATTACTGATCCTTTGAACGTCTTCTCTTGATTATCATCATCTTCCTCTATTCTCCAGACGGGTTCATGACTTAAAAACTTGAATGTATTCCTTTGTTCTCCAGGCAGGCTCCTGAATTCAACAACTTGAAAGGTACGCCTCTGTTCTCCAGGCGGGCTCCTGACTTCAAAACTTTAAAAGGTCTTCTTTTGTTACTTGACATTGTTTTCCCTTTAAAACTTGAGTTGTCTTGCTCTCCCTTGAAACTTGAGTTGTCTTCCCTGTTTTGTTTGGTGTTTGCCTTTCCTTACGGTGGGTTCCTCCGAAACAACCGAGATTTCTGCCCCATATTTCAATTAAAGAAAAATCTCGGCAATTTAAAATGTGGTTGTGATACTCTTGCTGGGGATGGTTTTCCCCTTTCTCCTTTCCATACTCTGTTTGTTTGACTGTTTTAAACATAGTCGAGAATTTCCAACCTTCCGACTACTTCCTTATCTACAAATTTTTCAATTGTTCCTTCCCACTTATAGCTTTCTTATTTGAAACTTTCCAATTGTTGCCTTCCCCTTTTCGTTATCTTATCTGAAACTTTCCAACTGTTGCTTCCCACTTCTTGTTATCTTATCTAAAACTTTCCAATTGTTGCCTTCCCCTTTTTGTTATCTTAGGAGAAAGATACATCAGACTAAGATTTTGATCCTAGGAGAAAATTCATCAGACTAGGTCTTCTATCTTAGGAGAAATATTCATCAGACTAAGATTTTAATCCTAGAAGAAAATTCATCTGACTAGGTCTTCTTTTGTTATCTTAGGAGAAAGATTCATCAGACTAAGATTTCGATCCTAGGAGAAAGTTCATCAGAGTAGGTCTTTTATCTTAGGAGAAATATTCATCAGACTAAGATTTCGATCCTAGGAGAAAATTCATCTGACTAGGTCCTCTTTTGTTATCTTAGGAGAAAGATTCATAAGACTAAGATTTCTTATCTTAGGAGAAAAATTCATCAGACTAAGATTTTGATTCTAGGAGAAGATTCATCAGACTAGGTCCCTTTTTTTGTATCTTAGGAGAAAGATTCATCAGACTAAGATTTCAATCCTAGGAGAAAATTCATCAGACTAAGTCTTCTATCTTAGGAGAAACATTCATCAGACTAAGATTTTGATTGGGAGAAAAATCCATCAGACTAAGACATTTTATCCTAGGAGGCAAAATATGACGACCNCCCCCCCCTTTTGTTGTTTTTTTTCTTCTCTTTATTTTTCTTTCTTTTTCTCTTTTCCTTTCCCTTCTTTTTTCTTCTGCTTTTCTATTTTTTTTTTGAACCACTTTCCTTGCACTGCTTTGTTCCTGTTGCGAACAAAGAGAATTTGTCAATTTTGAAAATGGTGGTTGGTTTGTGGACTTTTTGTTGGAGATTGTTTTTTTTCTTCCTTTCGCGCTCTGCTTCGCCCGACTACCTTGAACTTTGAGGGCGATTTCTCCTTCACTTCCCATGATAACTGATTTCCATTCGAAGACCTTTCCTGTTTATTGATCAACCACTTTTTCTGTCATCCGTATCACTGAAATATCTTTTCTCCGTTCAGACCCATATCCTATATTTGTTGTATTGCTCCTGAACCAACATCTACCGAACCCTTGTGTTTCATTTGATCCCCAAGCATATTGCGTGTTACCAACTTCTGCATGCATGTCACTCTTTCCTGATTTAAACCATTGGCCTTGGCCTTGAGGACTATAACCTTTGACTTTTGCTTGGAATGTCTTGGTTGTCACTGGTTTAACCTTTTGTCAATCTCATCACAGAATATACCTTTGATCCACTCACCCAACACCATCCATCTGTCTCATTCTCCATGTACTGATATGGATCAAAACCTTTGTATTTTGCAGGGATCCCAAAGCATGTTGATTATTACCAGCTCAGTGCCCTAGTTGTTCTTTCCCGACTTATGCCACTTTGATGTACTAGCACAGATCTTGTCTTGTGCAATTGGGAAGCCGATGGATAATTTTGAAGTCATTTCTCACTTGTTTTGACCAGACAGACTCAGGAAGAAGAAGTGAACAAGAAAAAGGAGTAGAATAAAGGACAAATAAGAAAGATGATTCCTGACAAGAAAAACTACAAGGTAGAAACCTATTGTATGTGGATACTAACTCTAATGACCGTGACATGCACTTGCGGCCTATTTTGTTAAGCAATTCCGATGTTCAGCTCTTGTCGTACCTTTTTCCGTGAAACGGGACTTCCATGCTCCGTACAACTAATCTGATTCATAATTGTTATTCGGCTTGTAGTGCCGGAAGGGTTTTCACTGTCAAGCCTCTCTCATTTTGATTTTTTCTCTCAATTTACAGTTGCCTCAAGGTGCCTGAAGGTTTTCACCAATGAGACTCTCTCATTTTTTATTCTTCTTAATTTTCGCCGCCTTACGGTGCCCGTGAGGGTTTTCACCAATAAGACTCTCTCATTTTCATTAGTTTTCAGAGTGTTGCCCCTGGCATGAATCACCTTTGCCTGCTTGACTTGGCATCTTTTGAAGACTGATCAGAAAGTCTTTCTTTGGACCGTAACGTGGCTTTGGATAGGGTTAGAAAGAAAGGGTATTAGAGGCTCAAAACAAATTAACATGGGTTCAAAATTATAACCTTCGGAACCAGATTTCTTTACAACAACCACAACTTCTGCCCCAGTTTCTTGCTTGGGGAATTTTTGATTTTTGTTCCACTATGATCGAGCCGTGAGGCTGCCTACGTATCCTTAAAGGAATCAGGTCAAACGTAGTTCACACTGATTTCCTTGTTGTTATATTTTTTATTTTCACTTATTATTATTTTTCTTTTGTGTTTTTTCTTTTCCTTTTTCTTTTTTCTTTCTTTTTGTTGTTTTATTTTTCTTTTCTTATCTTTTCTTTTTCTTCATCTTTCTCTTTTCCCTTATCTTTCATGGTTGTGTTTCTAATCTTTGCTACTGATTCCGAAAGAGGGGTATAAAAGAAAGCAAATAAGGCTCAAAAAAGGGGTAACGAAGGATAAAGTGTTTAGGTAGCAGGACAAAATGCCTTCGTCATTCCAATCTTCAAAATATACCAATTACAAAACAACACAATTAACCAGACACTCGTAACATCTCCTGCTTGTGCCAGACTTGATAACCATATCCACACATTCGCCCTTTTCATTTGTCAATTTTAAAGCACTATTGGACAACACTCTCACTCTTATTATCTTGACAATTTTGGGCAAACTTGTCCTCAATTTCCAACTGATGCGGCATGAAACATAAGGTTTCTTTATGTTCTATCAGTCCCAGTTTCACATGGTTCGGGCTTCAAATGATCTCAATTTGTTCTTATTTCCCTTAAGTGCCCCTATCATCTTCCCAATTGCTTTCATGATTAACCTTTAAAATTAGGCCTAGAACTATGTGTGCATGTCATGTCACTAGAGTCGACAGGAAAGAACTATAAAGAGGAGAGAACAAAAGAAAATGACTAGAAATAACAGAAAATAGGACATTGCATTAGACGATGAAACAATTCGAATAACCAGACAGCAAACTAAAACTAGGGTTACAACCCTTAGAACAAACCTAAACAACACTAACATGAGATATTATGACCAAAGGAACTAGACAAAATCAAAAGATAGAAGGATTTGATTTACAAGACAACATCCAGACTACAACCCTGAAATAACCTGGACAACAAAAATGACTACAAAATAAACCACCAAATCTCCTCCCTGGCTCGCCAAGAGATGGAGCATATTTTCGATTACCAAGAACGGCATCTTAGCCATTGACTTATGCATCAACAATATTAGGACCTTCACAAGTCTTCATCCCATTGTTCTCAACAAATTGCTTTTGGGTTCTCCGTGCGTGCTCGTTCTTAAGATCAACCTCTGATACCGCTGAAAGCTTAGCAGCACGTGGACCTCTGAGGTTCCTAGAAGAGTTTTCACAATTCTTTTCAAAGTAAACCATACCCACTGTATGTGTCTCATTATGCACATGAGATGGACTTTGGCTGGTATCTACTATATCTGAATTTTGTACGACAATGTCGCCTGCATCAATATGCTTCTGAATCGCATTCTTCAGATTCCAATACTTCTCTATGGCATGCCCCGAGGCATCTGAGCAATATGCGTACCTTTGAGAAAAATCAAACTTCTTTGGAAGAGAGTTTGGCATTCTTACTGGATTGGCTTTAACATGTCCAATTTCCTTAGCCTTTGGAACAGACTGGCATATGACTTTCCCAATGGAGTGTAGGTTTTCTTCCGTAACCTCTCATTCTTTTTCTTTTATATACATTGTTTTAGTTGTGGTCGAATCTTATGGAGATTGCCTACGTATCTTGAACCCGCATGAATCAGATCGAGCGTAGTTCTGGCGGATAAGTGCAAAAATGACTAAATTTTTTTCTTCAAATTTTCCATAAAAGAAAAATGTGTTCATTACAACGACATATTTTATTACAATATTGACGGACTCTAAAAGACTCTAACATAAATAAGGCAATATAGCCTAAAAATAGATTGACTGACTCTAACTGACAAATATAATTTTTTTTTATGAAATTAAAAAAAAAAAAACCATCACTTTTTATCAAAAATTTTCATAAAAATATCCGATTTTGTCAATCGGCCTTTCAGCACTTCGAACAAGATTTAAAGGCTGTGTTTGCTAACCGGCCAAAGATTTTGAGAAAATGACCAAAGACGGTTGTTCTCGAGAAAACGGCCTTCAGGCGTCCTTTTTGGGACATTCGACTATTTTGGACAAGAATGACATCACCTTACTTATGGCAAAACTGTGATATCTATTTACCTCTAATTTTTCAAAATAGCTGAACCCGATATGGGTTGCCTACGTATCCCACATTCGGTAAGAATCAAATTTACGTAGTTCTGCCAGAGAAAACAAAACTAAATATTTTGAAAACAGACTCTTTTTTTTCACGGGCAAATAAATAAACTATTTTTTGAAAACAAACTTTTTTTTTCTCCTTTTTTTCATTGGCAAATAGAACAAGCTATTTTGAAAACAAGACTTTTTTTTCATTTTTCTAAAAAAATTCGACAGAGTTTCAATACTATTTGGACATTGGTTTTTTTTCTTTTTTTCTTTTTTTCTTTTTCAAAACAGGCAATTAGCTTTCTTCACTCTCACACTGCTATTTCTTTCCTTTTTAAAACAAACCGGTCCGCATGCAGATCCAAAACAAATAAATACACAAGTAGGACGCATCAGGATGGTCCAATATTCTAGGTACACCTGCCCTAGACGGACACAACCCATGTGTTGAGTCCCCCTATTCAAAATACACATGATGTAGATAAGCGTTCCTACTAGGGATCCGGCATGAAGCTGAGTTATTCTAGGTTCAAAACCTGGGTATATGTTCTAGACTGTGTACCCAAGCGGACAACTTGAGTCGAGGAGTGGGCTACGTACCGAGAACCAAAAGGCCATCCGACTTAGTAACTTGTCCGACCTCTTTCTTACTTTAAGGTATGACGCTAATAGAATAGGGAGTCTCGACCAGCGAGCACATCCCGGAGGTGAGAAAAGAGAGGTTTTCGTAACAGTTTTATATATACAATTCAAATAATATCAAAGCGGTAAAAGCATCACATAGCACATTAGGCCAAACACGTAATAAAATCAGATAATAAACAAATCCAAATACAATAATTATTCTAGGCTCGAATTCTGAACCTTGAACTAAAAGTTCTGGGTTATGTTCCCCAGCAGAGTCGCTAGAGCTGTCACACCTCATTTTTCCTACTCCCCCCGAAGGGATATAATAAAGGGAGTTATTTCCAACTTTAAGTGACAATCGAAACGGGATTTATTTTTTATTAAGAGATTCAGAGTCGCCACTTGAGAGATTCACGGTGTCCCAAGTTACCGTTTCGAATCCCGAATCGAGGAAAAGAATGACTCTGTATTACAGTCCGCGAACACAAAAATCTGGGTAAGAAATTTTGTTAATTTGGGAGAAGGTGTTAAGCATTCCCGAGTTCTGTGGTTCTAGCACGGTCGCTCAACTGTCATATTCGGCTTAAATTATCTGCTTTTAAACAATTATGAACCTATGTGCAAATTTTAACTTTAACCGCTCTTATTCATCTTTTAAAGAGAATTGCAACGCCATTAAAATACGTCTCGATCCATGTCACATAAATGCACCCTTGGTTTTTGACATATTTTAATGTCGTTGAGATTTGATTTGGGTCACATAAATGCGCACCCGAGTTTAGGAAGGTAAAATTATTAAATACACGCCTAAAGCAACTACGCGTTTGCACTTTGCGAGGACCATAGAATTTGCTAAATGGCACGCCTCGATTTCTAATTTTTTTTTTAAAAAGAATTTCAAATTGTATCTTGGAGGGCCATGAGTTATTCAATTGGATCAATATGGCACACCTCCGATCTAGGGAATTGGTAGGTCAATTAAAAGGCTGTTAAGATTGTAACTACCCCAAGTGTTAGAACATTGAGCTAAACTCAACAATAATGTAGCATTTGGGCCCAATGTGAACCCAAATATAATGAAGGGAAGGAAAAGGGGAACACCACTTCAGACTTTGGGCCCAAACGTGAACCCCACCGCCCAATGCACACTGCTGGATCATCTCTTTTTAAAAGACTCAAATTAATCTTCCAAAGTTGTTGATTGAATTCAGAATACATATACAAATCACTAACTACTCATGAAACTTAACTGTTTCCAAATTTATGTTAATTTAATATGCTAATCAATAGATATCATGAAGAACACGGAAATGGATTAGCAATTTGAAACTCCTAATTGTAAAAAATCCAAACACCATTTGCATGTATTCAAATTTCCATTTTTGATTGCTCGAGCAAAAGTGACCAGGTAAACACTTGGACCATGAGTCCAAATCACACAACTGTTCGACCATCATACCTAATGCCCATTACACAATAAACTCAAAATTAATCTAAATTTCAACTCCCAAACAACCAATTTGTTTAAATCAGAACCTGATACTAACGTACAAATTCACATTCAGCAACTCGACGGATCCAAATGAATTTACAAAAAAATCATTATTCCCCAACAGAAACGCAATGAGATTTAACATCCACAATATTAAATCAAAGTAGAGCTACGAGTTAAAGTCCATGATCTGTTTATACAAAGAAACATTTACAAATCTTATTCATGTATTCCTTAATTATGCTATTCAATCAACGAAGCCAAAAGTTTAAACACAAACTCAGAAACAAATCTAGAGCATGCTAAACCAACTTACTAGTGCCCAGTATTAAAGGCTCACGTATAACAGAAAACAAAAGAGGAATTAGAGAAGCAGTTGAGTTGAAATGCACTTTGTATTCCACCATAATCATTGGATCATAAGATCAACATTTAAGCATAGTTCACTGAGCTAGGAAGATACCTGAAAATGAAAGGCAAGGGGAGATAAGGTCAGCAGTAATAACAACAATCACCAGCAGCAACAACATCCCCAATCAAGCAATATTTCATACAACTTTAAACCAAATTTGAAGACCCATTCTAAACCTTTCTCACTCGGGTGAGTTGAAATTGTTTCAGAAGTTTTAAAATAATTCTCAATCACTGAAAATTTCAATGGAACAATAGAATTGTCTTCCTATGTGTGTATCAAATTTTTTTTAAATCAGAATGCTCTCACTTTTCAGACTGTATTCTCTCTAGTTCTGTGTGTCTATCTCTGTTTCTCCTTAATCTCCAGATTCTTTATGTGTTTGTGTATCTGTGGATTTCATAATCTTCTTTTTTACTCTCTTAAACTCTCTCTTATGTATCTAGTGTGTGTCAATGTCTCTTCTTCCCTTCCTCTCATAATGCCCTCGATGTTATATATCACTCAACCTCCCCTTTGTGTTCTCTATTTCAGTCCTTTAAACAAATATTAGTTCAACTTCCATTATCAACTATCATCTCATTTTAAAAATTTTCACTCAGCTAGTGCTATTATCTAAATTCAGTAATGTTGTTTCTACCCTACCATCTACTGGAAGCTTCTTAATTAGGTGACTGGTTGAATTAAACTTACACTAATCAATTCTTATCAATATAATTAAACAAAAGGTTAAACCAACTATTGAACTGATCCCAATTATTCTGACTAAGTTATTAAACAAAAATGCAATTTCACAGTCTCAAAACAAACGGATACCCGAAATAAATCCACAAAATCAATCTAAAGAAACAACAGTGAATAGAAATAATTTATACCAAAGAACTGATCAAATTTCAGTTGAAATTGATCAGGAAAAGAAAAGAAGACGAGGAAGACGAACAATCAGAGTAACACTAAAATATAAACATAAAAAAATAGAAACTCACCAATTCAACTGGTTTATTTGGAAGAAACCTTCGAATCTTCTAAATTTCCGGCCAAATTTGATATTAATCATGTAATCTTATCAAGAACACACGAATAAAACCAAACTTGGACCGAAACTTTAATAACCTCCGGTTTGGGACGATTTTGGGAATTTAGGGGTGAGTTTCGATCTATGATTCGAAGAGTTCTAAAGGTGTTCGAAGGAAACGGATTTGGAAGTTGGGATAAGGGTGTTGTGATGGTTTCGGGGTGTGAAGATGAAGGTGAACGGAGCCTGCTAGGGTTTTTGTCTTTGATTCTTCGAAGATTCGAGGAGCTTGGCTTGGATTCGAGGGAAGCTGATTGGGGGTTTGGAAAGAGGATAAGGAGGGGAATATGGGGTATGAAGATGGGGGTGTTTCGCGACTGACCGCCGTCGTGGGCGATTTTCAGCGGGCGGTCAGCGGCGGTGGGAGACAGAGCCATCTCTGAAGAGAGATGGGGAGGGGGGTTTGATTTGGGGTTAGGGGGTTAATGGTGTTAGGTATATTAAAATTAGGGAATTAGTTAGAGCCGTTGGATTATTAAAATCCAACGGCTGTGATTGATTCCTTAATAAAACGGGGTCGTTTGGTATAGCTACTAGGGGACCGGGTGTGGGAATGGGTCGGGTTGTGGGTCGGTTTGCGGGTTTTTTGGCTGGGTTTCAAGTGTATGTGATTTGGACGGGTTTGGGGGGTATTTTTTGTTTGGGCTTTGATATCTTGGCCCAAATCCGGGTTTTCTCTTTCTTTATTAATTCTTTTTCTTCCTAAATTTTTTTCAAAATTAAAACCAAAAATCCCAAGTCAAACTAAAAAAAAAACAAATTAACTTAAAATACTACTTTGCTTTAACTAATAATTATCAAAAACTCAAATCATCCAACTTTGACATTAAACACTAAAAAATACCAAAAATACATTATTATAAATATTTTTCTGATTTTCATTTTTTATAAAAACAATTAATTATTGATTAACTCCAAAAATGCCTAATTAAATCCTAAGTACAATTGCAACCTATTTTTGTATTTTTTTCATTTATTTAAACAAATAAACATGCACGGACAAATAAAAATAATGGCAAAATACCACGAAAAATTCACAAAATTGCACACAATAAAACAAATATTTTTTGTCTTGATTTTGTGGGAGTAATTCGTGTGAGGCAAAACCACGTGCTCACATCACCCATTAGATTTCTATTCCTAAATCTTGTTTATTCATAGTAGAATTAGAGATTTTCGGAAGATTTGGTTTTTTTTTTTATTTTATAAATTGGAGATTTAGACCTCAATTTAAATAATTAAATATTTGGGCTCGGGGGTGAATGTGTGAATGGATTTTGGTCTGAATCTCGAGTTTTGACCAAGCGGGTCGGGGGTCGGTTTTTGACTTTTTGGGAGAAATATTGGGAAACTTATAATTATGCATTGAAATTGATTCTTTTAGCGATAATTGATGTTATTAAGTTAATTATGACAACAGACGAGTGGTTCAGAGGTGAAAACTAGAGGAAAAGTAGTAATTGGGCAGTGAGTGGAATGTGAATCGAGGTAAGTATTGTGTCTAATTTTGACTCGAGGGATTAGGGATCCCCGACTTAATTGCTATGTGAAAATCCATGTGTGTGGCGTATAGGTGAGGTGACGAGTACCTATGCGCCGCTAATTTATACGTTTTTTACTGTTCCCTTCCCGTTCTTAATATATTGTTCCCTGCCTTAACTGCTACCTATTTTATTGATATTTCTATGTTTAGTTGCTACTTGTCTGATATTGTTTTCATTGTTAAAAGTATTGGATACTACGTGGTTTCATGGATTCATATTATTGGTTTGAACTTGCTATCAATGTTTATTAGTATACTTTGGATTGGTTTCGTTGAGTAACATAATTCGAGTGAAGTATCATGTTTTTCTGTTTTCCGTTCGTTTTAGTTGAGGTTAAATACCATGAGGAGTTTTGAGCCAAATTGTAAAATTTCTATTATTATTGTGTGATGGGTACTGATATGATGGGATCGAGTTGCACGCCGCAATAGGAGGAATAAGGTTGATATATTTAGGAGGAATAAGGGTGAAATGTGATTCTCAGGTGGGATCGGGTTCCGCGCCGCAATAGGAGGAATAATGGTGATATATTTAGGAGTAATAAGGGTAGATTGTTATTGTACGGTAGGATGTGGTTGCGCGCTGCAACAGGAGAAATAAATATGGATTAATACAGAGTAATAAGGGTGAATGTTCATATTTTTACTGATTATATAATAGGATTGGGATGCGCGCCGCATCAGTTTATTATTTATGTATCCTTCTTCTGCTAAGAATTCATTATGTAGTTTTGTACCTCACTTAATAATTGGTTATAGCTGGGTACTGATAAGATATTTGAGTTCCGTATTCATTTTTGCTGCAAGTTACTTTTTCAATTTGTCACATACTTCTTTTTCGCTTTATTATATACTATATGCAGGTTATATTGTAATTGCCCCATCATAGCCACGTCACTACCTCGTTTAGGTTAGTCTCGGCACTTACCAGTAAATGAGGTCGGTTGTACTGGTACTGCACTCTGCACTTCCTGTGCAGATTTCGGAGCAGGCAGTGACTCATTGAGAGATTGGCTACAGGTTCACAATTTGGATACCCAAGGTAGTCCTGTTGGCGTCCACAAGCCCTGGTGCCTCCTTCTATATTTCTACATTTTTGTATTTCCTTCGTTTCAAACAGACGTAATTTCTTTCAGACCGATATTTGTAGTAATTCATAGTATGTTCGTGGATTGTGACACTAGTTTCTGGGTAGTAACAGTTATGGTATTATTAATAGTATATTGATAACAGGTTATTACGTACTTCTGCATTTATTTCAGCTTGATTTAGTTTTGTTAATTTTAATCTATGAAATGTAAAGGAAAAAGGTGAATAAAACTCCAACGTTAGTTTGCCTAGCGAGTGCGATGTTAGGCGTCATCACGATTCTGATAGTGGGAATTTCGGGTCATGACAAAGAAGTACAGCCAACGACCAAGTGTTACCACCCCTAAGTCATTTTTTCTCAGGGGCGTACGTATGATTTTTCATAAGCGGTATCAATATTTCGAAGAGTAGAACAAATGAACAAATGAACAAAATCGTATTTAAAACAATATAATTCAAATTATATTAATAAAACATAATTCAAAACTACAATTCACCTCAACAAATTCTTATTCTTGAAAATGTATTCATAACAATCTACTATACACTTATCTTAGACATTGTCTTGTGAGTTATGCCACTATAGCGATTTTAGGTTTCAAGGTTTAATTCGTACCTTTTTCTAAAAGAGGTCAGGAGTTCGATTCTTTTTTACTTGTGTAAATTTGAAATTCTAAAATGTAAGAGAACATTATGGTTCGAACTCATGACCTGAATGAGGGTTTTGACGTGTTCAACCACTACGCTAAGCCACATTAGTTGTTAATCTCAGTCAATTTAATTATATGTAGAAGTTTACTATTTTCTTGCATATTTTATACTATATTAATATTTAGTAAAAAAAATTATTCAAGATGACACCGCTTAAACTAAAGTAGGTAAGCTCTATCTTTCCTATTTTAAGAACTTTAGCTTTTCATATGAATTTCTAATGTTTCATATTAGCTTCAAATTCGTTTATCTATGTTCTCTATTCGTGCTAACTGGTGCAAACACGTTCTTGAAGCATTAAAACCTGCTAAACATAATTATCTCCTACGCTAGCTAATGTTACAGGAAAACTTGAAAATCCGAATCAATTATGTAAATATTTTTGGGGTTCACTTTTAAATTGAGTAAAGATGAGGAAAGGTATATATATGCTCTGTATGTGAAGGAAAGTCTAAATTAAATGATAGTTTTTGTAGCAGTTACGAATGATATGGTCCCCATGACCTTCTATTCGGTGGCCATCCAATTAATAACCCTAGTATATATTACCGACTTTCCCCTATAATTCATGAAGTTCTTGTTAATAATATAATCAATTAAAAAAAAAGGCCATGCTCACATGGTCACAAACTCTAAAATGTGTATTCATTGCATGCCTACGTTGAATTTATGTATATCTCATGATATACAATACGTTTATATGTCTCTCTTTGTGGAACAAATTAAATTAAGTTATACGTAGGTTTTACTTTTTATTATAACGTGTTGAATAGTTGATCTTGTCTCCGTTTGTAGCCAACATGAATAAGTGGTGAGGTTGTGGGAAGACAGTGTTTCTTTTGTTTGTAGATTTTCAGTATTTCGACGAAACTAGTGATGAGGCACTATCATAACAATAATAGAAGAAAACCAAAAAGTCTTTTTTATTCTCAACTCTGACAGAAGTAATTTTGTTCATAGATGGCAGGATTTTTGTTTATTGATGTGTCTATATAATATGAATCTATGATTTATATATTGGTCGGCAAAATTTTTATTTTGAGGTATATATCTTCCAAAATTTTGTCGTCGGAGAGGTCCAGAGCAAGAAGGGAAGGAAAGAAACTCATGATTAAAATTAGGGGTGTATATGGGTCGGGTTGGTTCGGATTTTTCAATTATCAAATCAAATCAATTGTCTTGAATTTTTAAATTTATAAACCAAAGCAAACCAACAACAGTCGGGTTTCTCAATCACGATTTTTCTCGAGTTTTTCAAAAAAAATTCTGACAAAATCTTCATAGCATAAAACTTGTAATCTTTGCTGTAATATTTCTTAGGTCATAGTAGGATAAAACTATATAAGATGGTACCACGTAAAATAATACGAAATAATGTGAGATGTTACAATAATTAATAATTTTAAAACTTGTATACATTAAAAGAGAGAACTAGTAAAGAGTTAAATATTTTATGTATAAAATATTTTTAAAACTTGTATACATGTAATGTCGGGATGGTTTGATTTCGGTTTGACTTATTTTTTAGTTAAAATCAAACCAAACCAATTATGGTCGGGTTTTTTCTAACACCAAACCAAATCGAAGTCGGATTTTTTTTTTCTCGATTTGACTCGGATTATCGATTTGGTACGATTTGTTGGTTTCCTTTGTATACCCCTAATTAAAATCAATTACTCGATTCACTTTTTAAATTGCACAACTTTTTTGAGCAAGTTCTTGAAACATTATTAATTATAAATAATTTTACAATTTTATTATGTTTGTATCTGCTAAAGAAGTATAGGGTTCCTTGAGAAGAGAGAAATTAAAGGAACATGTCGTCATCCTCTCAAACCAATCTAAAAAGAAAACTAAAGACAATATGTTTATAGTATATGAAGAAAAGGCTGAGAAGGAAAGAGAATTAACATTAAATTAAGAATAAAAAATTACATGAGGAATATAAAATTACGATTAAACAAATAAAAGAACTCAATTAAAATCCAAGAGAGGGACAAGTAAAAAGGATTTGAGTTGGATACACTTTGCACTAGCTAGAAGAAAAAAGGGTGTTCGTAACCTATCACATGGGGTTAAGCCTTCTTTCCTGACAAATATAAATCTTGGTTTTCCTAAACTATTCTGTACACCCCACCCCCAACCCCAGACCCCAAAAAAACCAATAATGCCCTTGGATATTTATTTTCATTTTATTTCATTATCATCCAATATTGTCTCGTTCAAAAAGGCATTTTACCGCTGGCATTTAGCGGTAAAAATAATGATTTTTGAACGAGACAATAACATATGATTGCAATTTTTTCATATTTTACACAAAATTTTTGTTTTGAAGCGCCTACAAAATGGAGTACCTTTTAGTCTAGGGAGCTGTTGGGCTAAAGCTAAATTTAGCCAAAATATTCTCTTAGCATGGTGTGATATTATTCGTTTAAGATCAAGCTTGTACGGTTTTCCCAAAAGTCCTTAAACCATTAAGTAATTTCTATGTCTCATATGTAGATTCCCAATCTTTTCAGCTACCAATGTGGGACTTTGTTCGCACACCCAACAATCTCTCTCTCGAACTAAGTTCCACGATTTACGGGTCAATTTCTTAGATTCACTGTGTGCCACTCACATTGTTAGAGTATTATAGCGATAGAAGCCCGCAAGTAGCTTCTTCTTGTGTGCACATGATCACGCCAAACTCTAGTCCTAAAAAGGATAAGCGCTCGCTGCAAATATAATCGGGTCTAAAAGTCCGGAGTCGAATCCCACAGAGAACTAAGGCTTAACTGTATCTGTTTAATATCACTAAGAAGACAAGATTGAACATTGTTATAAGTTATAATATAAAGATTTTTATATCTAACTAATTAACTAGCAAATACTACAGAGCGGTATAATTATCAACTAACGAGACAAAGAGTTGGAGACTAAATTAAGGAGGTCTAGAGTTATGATTTTTTCAATTATCGGAATCCCTCTAGCTATGTTCCCTACAATTTCGCCAATGTATTCTCTACTGATCGTGAGCACTTTAGGTGTTGTAATTCTCTCTCGAGCAACTACAATAATTTACTAGACATATTCTCTCGAACTACACTAGTTGGCTTTATCTAACAGCTCATTATGACCACGTCAAGACTTTGTTATTTCTAAACCTACCTTTAAACCCAATATATTGATTTCTCACATACGTTAGGAGTGACATTGTTCGACAACTACCTAAATATGTACTCTCTCTCAAGCAGTACACACTAAATAGGCACAGACAATTGATGATCATTCAATCAACAACAACAAACACGTAGTTGAACAAGTAGAGAAATCCAATGACTCAATTATATAAAAATATAACAAGTATTTATCCTACAAAAAGTTCCTTCAAAATCCTATAAAACGAATTAGCTATTTATAATAGTATGCAAAAACACAATGCTAAAATTCATAAACAATAATGAAAATAGGAAGAAGAAGGAAAAACTCGTTGAAGAATTCTCCGCCTTGATCCCAGTGTGTTCTTGCCTCCATAGGTTCAATCTGTGTCAAAAATATGTCCAACTCCTCAAAAATATCATTTTTCATGTATATATACCAAGTAGGGTCGGGCCCAATATTTCACGTCTGGACTGCCGCGGCTGCGGTCAACCGCAGTAGATCCGCGGTTTATGACAGGTATACTGCCTCAACCCGCCTCAGCTGTGCTGTTGCAGTTTCGACCGCATTTTACACCCTATTAAGTTTGGAATTTAGAAAAATATAAAACATGAAAGTTGTAGCTCTTTGAGTTAACTTTCTAAACATATATTGTGGAGCCCAAATAGAGTTTTGAAAAAAAAGTTATGTTCATTTTACTAGACAGTGCACAATATACCTACTCGATTCTTAGTTTTGTTGCTCTATCATCCATTGATCCCCGAATACGATCCCGTCTTAATTCCTTGGGATTTTACTCAGACTTCAAAGTTTTAAATCACTTGAATTCGTTCCATAACATCTATATAGCTCGGAATCACTCCTAAAAGGCATAAAACACACAATTAGTGCAAAATACTAATAATTAAAGCGCAAACTCAACTAAAGTGCAGTAAATTAGAGTGTAATAATCGACTAAAATATATAATTATAGCCTATAATCAATACCCCACACTTAAATTATTGCTCGTCCTCGATCAATCAAACTACACTTTTTTTATAGACACGACCTTTTTAAATAATTCTCCTAACTCATCACACCAAGAGTATTTAAAATAGACTAAGCACAAAAACGTAACATCTTCACCTCAAGATTTGACTCACAAGTACCACGTATTATTCACAACTCGCCTACTTACTCTAACATAGAGGTCACTGACATTACCTTTCCTTCATGAATCAAGTGTCCTCATGTCGACGCCCCCCCATTTTTCTAAGGGCGAAAAGCGGGTTTCGACATTATGGGTGGAATGACTCTTTTATCCCCTTTCGGGGAATTTGGGTTATGGATTTTGGAGAGTCGCTACCTAATGATTATAGTGCATTAGGACACTTTAAAAGAAGAGAAGAAGATTTTGAAAGAAAACCAGAGTTCGGGTAAGGGCTTGAGATTATCTCGAGGGGAAGGTGTTAGGCACCCCTCAAGATCCACTAGTGTGGTTTCCGGCCGTGCTTAATTGTGACTTTAAGAGTAGGCGTGAACAAGCAAAGTTTGCACATAGGAAACATAGCAAGTTGAAAATTTTGAAAGAAGAAAGACACAAGTTGTTTTGAAAAGAGGAATTTTGGTTGAAAACATTAATCTAAGATAGAACATTAAAGAAGAAGAAAGGGGTCCTAAGGTTAAACATAATATGGATCACTTTGGTGCAATACCCAGCAATCATTCTCACACGAGATATTAGCGCACCAGTCATCATATCCATATTCTACCCTTCCCACCCCGTTAAGGTATTTAAACGCGATTAGTCTCGTTTTACTTATTGCATGCTAGTACCCGCCCTAACCTATCAGTCCTGGGGTGTTAGGACTTCTAATCCTAAAAGGGGAAGAAAGGGATGGGGGCTTTGCATGGAGTTTCAAAGGATAAAAGTCTAATTCGTCATTCAAAACAGATACCAAGTAGGGGAAAGAACAATAAGACAAACCAAGGCTCAAAGAAACCCCTTTAAACAGACAACATATAGTTTAGCATGTCTTGCATATACTGGTTTGGTCTTAAATTAAAATTAAGCGGCGGACGGATCAGTTTAACACATAGAATTAGATAAAAGGTCTACATTAGGCAACTTGGATCCAATTGTTAGGATCTGGAGTATTTTACCGGATTATTAATTAAGGACTAACACAGACACGTTTCGAAAGAAGCAGAAATCTGCAGAAGTTCAGAAAGGTTTTGGAAAGTCGCTGGAACTGTTTAAAGAAATGTTTCAGAAGTAAAGTGTTTATAAAAAGGAGGCGAGAGTTTGAAAGTTGTTTTGAAAGTAACTTCAAGAAATAAAAAATTTCAGACAGAGAATTGGGAAAAACGATTTTAGGAACGCGTGTTTATTAAGTTGCAGACAGGTTTTGACGAATCTGTTGAAAAACATTGAAATAGTTGCCAGATTACATGCTTATAACTCGAGCGAGCTTGAGATCCTATAGGCAGGATGTCTACTTCGATTTCTTTATTTACTCAATGCTATTTTTACCGTTTCAGGCAGACGAGAGTTGTGTTATCCTATGGTTTGCCTATTTTTTTAATGCAATTCTATAGGAATGATTTCTATATGCTTGAATGAAGAAAAATGCAAGCCTATGGACATGATCTCTAGGTGATTCAAACGTTAAAAGCCTATAGACATGATATCTAAGTGATTCAAAGTAGTAAAAGTCCTATAGGCATGATATCTAGGCGATTCAAAGTATTAAATCCTATAGGCATGATTTCTAGGTGATTTAAAGTATTAAAAGTCCTATAGGCATGATATCTAGGCGATTCAAAGGAGTAAAAGTCCTATAGGCATGATTTCTAGGTGATTTAAAGGAGTAAAAATCCTATAGGCATGATTTCTACCCTTTAACATGCAAACAACTAAAAACCCCTCCCATACCCTTTACTACTATATTCCCCAAGTTTTTATTACAAAGTTATTATTACAGAGCCAAAAGTAAAAATAAAATACATCATAGCCCACAGCTAGATCCAAACTGCCTAATGCAATCTTGATATCCAATACATGTGTTTTACCAAATCCGGGTTCCAGATTCCAAGGCCTTCTCTTAGAGTGTTTCAAAGTTCCAAGGAGCTTCAAGAGCCTAGGCAATGCTTACACCCTAAAGAGTGAATGTTGTAACGGAGTAGTGCAATGTGTGGAATTACCAGCCCTTAGGCATCCAAGTTCAGAGGGAGCTCTAGGGTCCCTAAGCATGGCTTACCAGAGGGGGGTAGAACTTAAGAGCTAGGAGTAAGTGTAAAGTGAGGGAGGAACCTTAGCAGGAGGTGGTCATACCCAGCCATGGCATAGACTGGCACACCCCTAACCTCTTGCTCAGATTCAAACAAATAAGAGCAGACTCTTATAGAGTCAAACTCAGGTCTGAATAGTGATCAGGACACCAACAGACCTAAATTAGAGCTCAGCACATTGAGGGGAAAGGGAATGGGAAAGCAATCGAGTAAAGACTCAGAAGAGTCTAGTTCTGGATCACAGACAGCAATTCATAGTGCTACTATGACCCAGGACAATACTCACATACAAAGGGAATAGAGGGAAATGGATTAAAACATAAACTAAAGAGACATAGCATGCTTGAAGGTAATTACATAATGCAGGAGCATAAATAAACACACAAAAAAAGAAGGGATAGAAGTAGAGAAGTTGAACATATAACAAGGATGCTATTTAACATATAAGAACATACCAGTTGTAAATTCTAGAATAGCAGGATAGTAACAGCAAACATACAGCCAGGAACAGCAGGAACAGACTCAAGAAAACTCCCCAAGTGCTTAGAAGTTCAA